>PVJS01039350.1:7024-19040 GCA_004027185.1 Glis glis
GGTCGGTTTTGAGGGCTTTGTCCTGGGGTGGAGGTAAGGGCAGGAACTGGTTTTTCGGGTGTTGTCCTTAGGGGCAATAAGGGCAGGAACTGGTTTTCTGTCCTTGGGGAACTAGTCTTGTCCTTGTGGCAGTAAAGACAGGGAGTTTAATTTTTAGGGTAAAAAACGAGGCTAAAAAATTACTTTTTCGGGCACATTATCACAGGTGTCCCTGCCCTAGGGGCTTTGCCTCCACCCTGGAGGTACCACCTAGCCTCACATTCCTTAGGATTATCCTTAAGTACTAATAGTTATGGTTTAGTTGTTAGTTAATAATCCTTTATATTTATATTAAGCTCTCGGTTCTAATTACTTTGTGGCTTCTGCCTCTTGACTGAAGCCAGCTGATAAAAAGTAAGATAATATAAATGCAAAACTGTGGTAATGATAAGAGATGTTTTAGGAATGCAGAAAAGGTAGAGTTCCATGTGGACTGTTGAGTCGAAGCAGGGCATTATGGAAGAGCTAGAATCTGAAATGGAACTACTGTGACAGGAGAAGAAAATAATCAATTCAGCTTGTGTATGCTTTTTGTGTGGGAGAGAGAGAGACAGATGGACAGATATGCACAGACAGAGATACAGACACAGAGAAAAAGATACAAAGAGATAGAACTCACAGAGAGATAGGGAAAGACAAAGACAGAGAGAGAGGTGTGAACAGGGGCTAGATTGAAGAATTTGTTCTTAAAGTCATGGGAAGTAATTTTAGAAGGTAAAAATACATGAAAATCAACCAATTTGAATTCTTTAGAGTAGATACCCAGGAGTGGTATAGCTGGGTCATATGGTAGGTTTATTCCCATTCTTCTGAGGATCCTCCACACTGTTTTCCAAAGTGGTTGCACTAATTTGCAATCCCACCAACAGTGTATTAGAGTTCCTACTTCTCCACATCCTCGCCAGCATTTGTTATCATTTGTGTTTTTAATGATTGCCATTCTAATTAGGGTTAGGTGAAATCTCAGAGTAGTTTTGATTTGCATCTCTCTGATTGCTAATGATGTTGAACATTTTTTCATATATTTATTACCATTTATATTTATTCTTTAGTGATGTGTCTATTTAGTTCACTTGCCCATTTTTTATTGAGTTATTTGGTTTGTTTGGCAGTTAGTTTCTTGAGTTCTTTGTATATTCTAGATATTAGTCCTTTATCAGAGGAGTAGCTGGCAAAGATCTCCCATTCTATTGGCTCTCTCTTGAGGTTCTTGATAGTTTCCTTTGCTGTACAGAAGCTCTTCAGTTTAATGCAATTCTACATATTCATTCTCATTTTAATTTCCTGTGCCTTTGGGGTCTTGTTGAGGAAGTTTTTACCCATGTCTATGTGTTGGAGTGTTGGTCCTATGCCCTCTTCAAGTAGCTGCAAAGTCTCTGGTATAATTTCCAGGTATTTTGATCCATCTTGCATCAACTCTTGTGCATATATACAAACTCATCAAAGCTAATCAATGTGTTGAGTATGGGAAGGTAGGGAGGGAGAGGAAGTGGGGTGGGAACTGGGGGAGAGCTCAAAAAGTACTGTGTGCATGTATGCCTCTATCACTCTGAACTTCAAGATGTATGATTACAATGCACCAATAAAAAAAGAAGAAAGAAAAAATAAAAAACAAAAAATCAACCAATTACTTAATTCAACACATGTTCATTGAGAACCTACTATGTATCTGATTCTAAATGCAGGTTTACAGCAATGAACTAAACAGACGAAGGTATCTACCCTTGTGGAGTTTACAATATAGTGGGAGAGGCAAAAGGCAAGACAGGAGAAAGACAATAAACAATAGACATTATAAACACATGACTGGTGCAACAGAGGTTGGTAAATCATGAAAAAATAACAAAGAGCATTGTGTATTAGTTTCCTCTTGCTTCTCTAACAAATTACTGAATATAGCATCTTCAAACAACACAAATTTGTTATCTTTCAGTTTGTAGGTCAGAAGTCCTGAAATTAAAATGTCTGCCAGACAGCATTTCTTCCAGAGGTTCTAGGGGAGATTCATTTCCTTCCCTTTCTCAGCTTCTAAAGAACACCTACATCCCTTCACACCAGCAAGGTAGCATTTTCAAATCTCTCTCTTCTCTGACCTATGTTTCCATGTCACATCTTCTCTGACTCTGACCCTCCTGCTTCCTTCTTATAGAGACCCTAGTGATCGCATCATGCCCATCCAGATAATCTCATACAATGCCCCCTGTCTCAAGATCTTTAACTCAATCACACCTTCAAAGTCTCTTTTTGCCATGTAAGGGAATATATTCACAGATCCTGGGACTAGAATGTAGACATCTTTGGGTGGCCATTATTCTGCTACCACAGAAATGTTGCAATTTTGAACTAGAGGTCATGGGAAGTCTCATTTTGAAAGGTAAGATTTGAGTAAAAACTTAAAGGTGTGACCTATGTACATATACATGCGGAAATAGGGCTTTTGCCCTAAAGGCCTTTTGGCCTAAAGGCTACTGGTGTGTTCAAGGAACAAGGAAGCCAGCAAAGCTGGCACAGTGAATTAGGGAGAGTACCAGGGGAGCCAGATCATAGGGGTGAATGATTGGGGTGGGGACATTAAACAGAGGAGGACAATGACATGCCTTACATGTTAAAGGCTTGTTCTGCCTGCCATATTGAGAGCAGACTGTAGGGAAACAAAGGAATAATCAGTAACAACTGGTTGAAATGCTGTGTGGAGAATACTGAGACCAAATTCAGACTCAACAAGAAAAACGGCCACTACCTACTCATTGTGGGTATGGAAGGAACGAAAACACAGCTGGGGTCTCTTGAGCCAAGTATTTTCTACCCCTGTAATGGTTATAGGTTTCCTGGAATGTTAGATTAAGGGAGTGTGTTTCATATATTTTATGGAGAATCATAAAGAAGATTTTGAGCAGAGCAGAAATATGTTAATATGTGTCTAAAAGCTGTCCTTTCATTGAGGCAGCAATAAGAAAAGCTGTCTCACTGAACTAAAATTCAAATGTGTGCATTTCTCATATTCTTGATACCTCTCGCTAACTATTTGGTAGACCCTAAAATGTCTAACACGTGCAGGACTTGTAATAAGGACTTCTTGGCTGTTGCAATTTTATTTTAATTGCAAACACCTGACGATTCAGATGGTTCCCTTTCCTCAATCAACCTGATTTAAATATAGGAGTATGACGCTTGTGGTTAAGAAAGAGGCTTTTCATCTGGTTTCAAGCTGATCTTTATGACATACCTCCTCTCAGGGAGTGTCACTAAAGGCTTGCTTTCTCCCCTGCAGCTTTGCAAACCTGAGAACTGACTTTACCACTCAACATGATCAGTCCTGGGGAAGCAAGATCTAGCTAGTACACCCAAGTGCTAATTAATTGATTCAAAGTGCGAGGTTGGTGACAGTTAATTTTTTACAGAGAAAAGTTACCCATGACAATTACCACTTAAAAATGCTAGATTATGGATCATAAATAATCATATTAATAAAGGTGTAAAATTTTACAATAGTACTTGGGAAGTTGAGACAGGAGAATAGCCAATTTGAAGCCAGCCTCTGCAACTTAGCCAGACCCTGTCTCAAAATAAAAATAAAATAAAATAAAAAGGACTGAGGGTATAGCTCAGAGGTAGACCCCCTGGGTTTAATCCCCAGTATCACAAAAATGTATTATAATATTTCTACATGACAGTACTGTTGTAAGCACATTTTAATTCATTTACTCAAAAAATAATTATTGAGCACCTACTTAAGGCCAGATTGTATTCTAGGCACTTAGAAATCATCCATTCTTTTAAAAAGTTTATTGCTTCATATAGTTTGAAGGTAAAGGCAACAGAATTTCTTGATGGATTGGATGTGAAGTGTGATTAAAGAAAGGTGAGGAGCCGGGCGTGGTGGTGCACGCTTGTAATACCAGTACTTTGGGAGGCGGAGACCAGAGGATCTGGGTTCGCGGCCAACCTCAGTGCGCATGCGCGCGCGCGTGATCTATCTCTCTCTCCACTCTCCTCTCTCTCTCTCTCTCTCTCCCTCTCTCTCTCTCTCTCTACCTAGTGAGGCCCTCCACAACTTCGTGAGACCCAGTTTCAAAAATAAAGCATAAAAAAATAGGGCCGGGGGTGTAGTGCGGAGGTAGAACGCCCCAGCCTTGAAGAAGATGGGCAATGAGGAGTTCTCCATGAAGAGGTTAACCCTGTCCTAGCCAATGCCATGGGCTCCCTTGGTAGTCTCTAAACTTTCAAAGTCCATTACAGCCTTGTGTTAGTGATACATGGAGGGAAGGAAGATAAAATGGAGGTGCCTGTGCATGGAACAAGTTGCAGGAGGCATGATCATGGCCTGGTGAATGAGGATCAAGGATTTGGATGGAGTAGGAATTCAGAAAGGAAGATGCCTAGGAAGCCCTAAGTCTCCCCACCCTAGCAATCCTTATAAACACTGTGACAGACTCTGGGCATCCCATAATATAGAGATAAGAACTTGAGAAAGTTTATATGGCAAAAAGAGGCACTAAGTTTAAATTTAAATCAATTAAAATCCCAAAGCAGGAAAAATATTGTTTCTGATATATTGGATAAAATAAAACATATTAAAATGAAAAAAGAAAGCTAGGAGACTTAGAAGTATTCAGGCACTCAGAATTTATTATTTCTTATTAAATAATTACAAGTATAATTATTATAAATTAGGAACTAGGATAAACATACCTCATCACCTTAGAATATATGTACACAAATGACTCTCATTTCATAAATGAGAAAATTAGGACCTCAAGAGAGCAAGTAAATTGCGCACACTCACCCTGATAGAAAAACAGAGAGGTCTTAAATCTTAAACCTGGGTCTTTTTGACCCCATGAAATGTACCTTTCATGGGCTGGACTTAATAAGAACATGCCTATGTATGATATCCTTTTCATATGTCTATGTGCCTAGGCCAACAATTTGGTATGTGTATATTTAGCCATTGTGACTTTCCATGGTTCTCAACAGATTTTTCTTTGCTTATAAAACTATATTTAAAAAGCCCTTCTGGAATATTGAACATAAGCAATATGGTGTAAGCTTCAAGGGGCAGCAATGTTCTCTGCTTATTCATTGCCTCCCCCATACCTGGAATTACTCTTAGCACATAGTAGGTGCTCAGGAATTTGTTGAATAAACAATTGGTGTGTCCATCCAACCATCTGGTTTGCTAGGGATGGCCACAAAATCTAATCCTTGACTGGATGGTATTTCAAATGGTACCCAAAGGGGACTTTTCCTCATTTGGAAGGGTTCGATTAGATGCCAACATAAGACCAAGTTTCAGAAACATACTATTTAGGGAACTAATGTTTGCTATGTAATTGATGATTCTACCTTCTAAATGAGTATTTGGTCCCATCCAGGAGCCTGTCTAGGATCTCTGCTACTTTCTGAAACAGGAAGGAGAGTCCCACCCCCACTTCCTCTTCTGCCCATAGGTAATTCAATGGTAATTCCCGCTGAACTCCTTTTAGCAATATTCTGGGATCCATACACAGTTGGCTCCTTGGTTAACATCCTATTTCAACTTCCTTTGAATTCTAACACCTTGGTTCACTATCCTTCTTCCTACCATTTGCCATCATCCCCATTTCCCCTCTGTTCCTCTTGAAATTTTCTCCAGACACTCTGGCTAGCTACTGATCTGGCCAGGCCTTTTTAATATATCCTCTCTCCATTTCAGGTGACATTATGCCACTCTGGCCCCCAACAGGGTTTTTCTTTCTGGATACCTGCATGACCTTCACAAACTACACTGTGGGGTTTTGTTTTGTTTCAACATTCTCTTGAAACATATCTAGAGAAACATGTACCGATAGTGAGTGTATAACATGATAAATTTTCACAAACTGACCACACCCACAATACCAGTACCCAAATCAAGAAAGAGAACATTACCAACATCTCAAAAGCTGCCATCTTGATTTTTTCCATCTTTACTCAAAGAGTCACCAACATCCTCGCTGCCTCTTCTTCCTACTGTTAAATCTCCTATTGATTAATATGGCCAGCCAAGAGAATTGGGGATTTTTTTTTTTGCGGTACTGAGGATTGAACCCAGGGGCATTCTACCTCTGAGCTACACCCCAGCCCTATTTTTCATTCTTTATTTGGAAACAGAGTGTTACTAAGTAGCTGAGGACCTCGCTAAGTAGCTGAGACTGGCCACGAACCTGTGATCCTCCTGTCTCAGCCTCCCAAGTACTGGGATTACAGGTGTGTGCTACCATGCCCAGCTTGGGGAGATTTTTAAACTCTTCTCTGAAGCTTCTGCTTTAGAGAGACTGATTTAAAAGAGGGTTTCTCATCTCTTGCATCCTGTGAAATAGGTTCAAAAGCAGGTAGAAATGATCACTTTTACTCATTTTTGTTATTGCTTATTATTGCTCATTATCATTACTTATAAAACAACTCCATATTCAAATGACAGTTCAGTCTGTGCCATTGTCAAATGGACAAACCAGGAAAGAGGTGCAATCACTATTGCAAAGAGGTAATTAAAATCCCATGAATAGCTTACCTGTCACTGGACATATTCAGCCCAGATTTCTGTTACTTCAAACATGTTTCTATGAGCTTTACCATGCCATCTATCTGATCTAAAGGTGAGCATGCATCTTGCTCATGTCTCAACAGCAATAAGGCTAATTTCTCTCTAAGCCAGACTTCATACTGGCTCCTGGACAGATATGTATAGACAGACATCTCTGTCTCTGCACCCATACCTCCCCCCAAACATCTGTTTGCATATTGAAAAATAAGTGACATATATATGTCACACACACACACACACATATATTTATATGTATATATATATTTATATGTATATGTATATATACTTATATGTATATATATAAGTATATATGTATTGTATATATATTTATATGTATATGTATATATATATTATGTGTATATATATATATGTATATATATATTTACAAATATATATATACATATATATATACATATATTCATTCCTGAGATTACCTTTGAGAGCATTTTATTTGGCTACGCATACTTGGAGCTTCTGAGAAGTTTTATGCCAGGAAGAGTTAATTAAATACAATGCATCCTGGGGCTCAAGAGCTGAAAGCCTAATGAGATCCAATGTTTCATAAGAGACTGCTTAAATTGAAACAGTGGCAGAATTATCTAGAAGCTCCCAATGAACCTTCAAGCTTGATATGTTCCTCATTTCATTTTTTCGGTCTGATACAAGACACAGCCCATTGCAGTGTACATTTCTGCATTTATGGATGCCAGAATCTGCTCAATTCACTTCAGGAAGGCAATTTGAGATGAGATTTATTTCAATGGCATTTTAGATGTTGTTGTGTCTAATAATGATAATGACAGTATATGGAAGCTGGCACAATAGAAGTACGCAAGCTGCTGGGGAGAAAGAGGCCCCAAATTTCATAAGAAAATGCTCATTATCCTTCACCAGCAGCAGATAAAGTTGAAATTTATTCCTACCAGTGGCTTGCAGCCCAAAGCACTCGACCATTTCCAAGGCGCATAGATTACAGTACTTTGGAAATCACCCAATTCGGAAAGGCACGGGAATTTTTGTTGTTGTTAGAAAGTCAGAGTTCTATATCTGCCTCAAGTTTTCCAGTTGTATCAATCTCTTTGGGGTCCAGTAGAGTTTCAGTAGGCAGCACTGAAAAAAGGCTAGGGAGGGTTAGCAGGCGCTTCAGGGAAGAAAGCAACAGGGATGGTGTATTTGGCTAGGAATTGTGACTATGTGGCTCATATAGCTTTGCATCACTTACACACACCACCCTTTGGCCCTCTCTCCAAAGAATGAGATATTCACTCTTTACTCCTTCCCTGGGATGGAGAGAGGGTAAAAAAATCAGGGCAAAGCCAGAAGTAGGCACCCCCTCCACTTTGGCTGCTCCCATTTGGCTCTCTGCTAGAAACAGTTTTCAGTCTCCTAGCCAACCCATCCGATTTATTTAATAAGGAATTGTACTTAATTAAAGTAATGTGTTCTTCTCATCTAAAACCATTCAATTTTACTGTAATTTCCTTTTTCAGTCTTACCCTGTAGCAGTCAGCTAAGTGTGTAGGAGATTAGAGTTACCATATTTAGATTTATGCAAATAAATATACGCTATGAGATAAGAAATATTAGAATGCCATCATTGGATAGCAAGTGTGGTTCTTCTCTATTTGCAAATTACAAAGATAGAAGAATATACTTTGTTACCTTTTCTTTTTTGTTGTTGTTGTTGTTGTTTTTTTTTTGCGGTACCGGGGATTGAACCCAGGGGCATTGTACCTCCGCGCTACACCCCCGGCCCTATTTTTTAATGCTTTATTTTTGAAACCGGGTCTCACGAAGCTGCAGAGGGCCTCACTAGGTAGAGAGAGAGAGACAGAGAGACAGAGACAGAGAGGGAGAGAGAGAGAGAGGGAGAGAGAAAGAGAGAGAGAGATAGATCGGTCGATCCATCGATCGATCACGCGTGCATGCGCGCTGAGGCTGGCCGCGAACCTGGATCCTCCGGTCTCCACCTCCCAAAGTACTGGGATTACAAGCGTGTGCCACCATGCCTGGCTCTTTGTTAGCTTTTCAAAGCACTGGTGCTCTTCATTCTTAGCTTTTAAACTGCAAATATAACATAAATCATTAACCATAACATCAATTTAATAAAAAGATCATATAAAATCAGATCATTTTTAATCTATAAATAAACTCAATGGTATATAAATTACTTAATGGAAGGGGGAAATAGCTTTCTCATTGATTAAAATGCTTTCCCCAGCTACCTTTAGCCTGATAATAGGCCCATTCGTGAATCAAAAGCTGACCTGAACACCATATGTGCCAGGGACAGAGAGAACATTCCAGCACTTCTCAATTTTTACCATACATATAAATCACCTAGAAATTTTGTTAAAATGCAGATTCTGATTCATCAGGTCAGGGATGGGGCCTAAGATTCTTCCTTTCCTTCAATCTCCTGATGATGCTACTAATCTGTGGACCCCATGTAGAGAATCCTCAACCCTATAACAAGGCTGCATTTAGTGCCAAAGTGCCTACAGGAAATTTGTCCAACATTTTGACTCATGTACAATTTTCTGGTTTGTTGTTGTGAATCACTCTCATGATTTTTTTCAGCTTTATGAAACACAGTTAATATATTTGAAATGTCAGCTGATGGGATTTTTGCTCATTAGTTCACCTTTTCCTTCCTCCACATTCCCTCTTCACCATTCAAACAATAACTATGCTGTGCTCCCTGGCACATAAAGAGGGAGGGTGTTATGGTTTGGACTTAAAATGTCCCCCAGACCTCATGATTAGACAAGGCAGCCATGTTGGAGGCAGACTTGGCTGTCAGGGAAGAGTCCCTGGGGGTATGGCACGGGACAGTGTTTTCCTGGCTGGCAGCTGCAGCTTTTCCCTTCTCCTCTGCTACCATGAGCTGACACAGCTCTCACCCTCTCTCTGCTCCCTGCCACAATGCCCTGAAGTTTGCTCCTCTGGGATTGTGGCATCTGAAATCTCCAGAACTGTGAACAATTACAATCCTTCTTCCTTTAAGTTTTGCATGCCAGGCATTTGGGTCACAGCAGTGAGAATAGTGATTAAAGCAGAAGGGATGAAAAGAAAGTGGTTTTCTCTATATATTTGAGGGTCTCAAAGAACTATGACAGTTTTCTGCCACCCTATTACCCCATCACTCTCTACTTTGTCCCTGTAACTGAAGCCAGTTGTTGGCTCCTGATTGTTACTGCTACATTTGTAATGGAGTAATGAGGATCAGGAAATATTTCTTATCCCTATTATCTCTACCATAGATTCAGAGGGTAGCCCATTTCAATATAAATGATACAGAGAAAATTTCCCTGTGGAACTGAAGACCATAACTTATTTATTTCCAAAGCATGTGTGCCTATGTCAAAAGTGTAGAACTGAAGACAGAGTCATGAAGTAGACCATAGTAAGAATAATCAATAGTATAGGGTTTCTCAACCTTGACACTATGGACATTTCTGGCTGACTGATTCTTTGTTGTGGGAACTGTCCTGTGCCCTGTAGGATGTTTGGCAGCATCCCTGGCTACTACCCACTAGATGCCAGCAGCACTCCTCCCACTCTTCCTAGACTCAAGTTGTGACAATCAAAACTGTCTCCAGATGTTGCTAAATTCCCCTGAGGGACAAACTTATTCCTACTGAGAACCACTCACACAATAATAATAGCACACAAATAGATAATGCTTCCCATGCACTGACAGGGTTCTAGGTACTTACCTGTATTTGCACATTTAATCTTTAGTACAATGCCATAAGGCAGGTACTATTAGTTTCCCTATTGAATAGATGAGGAAGCTGAAACACAGAGAGGTTAAGTAACTTGCCCATAGTTGTGGGACCAGTAGGTAGAAGAGCTGGGATTCACACCAGACATTCTAGTTTTAGAACCTATGCTCTTAACCAACATTATCTGTGAGGAAACATTTATTAAACTGGAAAAGGAGTACAATTTCAATAGGCTTTATTTTGAATGGGAATAAAATCACAATGCTGCTATGAAATACAATTGCATATTAATTTAATGATCTGACACCAAACCATTTATATTTAGGAGTTTTACAAAAGATTATGTATTAAATATAAGGGGCCCTGGCTTCCACCTTCCAAGAAACTTTCTAAATTCCCATCAGGCATCATTCTGCACAGTGATGAGCACTTACTTTGCCAAGACTAGAACCTTTGTGTGACTTGGTCACTAGTTGCACTTCTCCCTTCCCTTGCTCTTTGATCTACTATGCTACCCCTTGCATCAGTTGACCAGGTGCCCTGAAGGGCTATAGGACTTATATCTATGGGCTGGTCTTGTGGTCCCAGTTGCAGGAAGGCAGTCTGTCAAGTATATTTCTACCAAGAGCTAACATGGTATTTTTGACTTGCTGATTTAGAGCAGTTCTAACCCAGATCAGACACAGAATAAGTAGCTCTGAACTACCAGTGGTCTACCAGTGATGCTTAAGTAGTACTACTCCTAGTCTACAGTGCCTGAGAGTGGCAGAGTTAGCAGCAGGTATTCATTACCCTGTGTGTCCTCCTGCTGGTATCCAGGGTGATTCCCCAATAACTCTATGTTACAGACTCTAAAGGCCCATGTGTCAGTGGTACTCAAAAGGAGGCCTTGCCTGTGTCCTTGAGAAGTCTTGAGATCATCTCTGTGTAACACAAGCACTACATCCATGTCCTCTTTTGCCTCTGATCAGTGCGGGTGACATTGTACTCTCCCAAGTCGGAATCCAGCCATGGTGGGAAGAAGTATAGACACTCCTTGTGCAAATGGGATGGCACTTCTTGCTCAGCCTATGGGCCCCTTACCTATCCTCCACTATTTTTCCTTGCTGCTGGTGGCGTGTGCACATAAGGAGCTTAGTTGACATTAAGAGAGATTATATTCTAGGAATGCAGTGATGCTAGCCTAAAAAGTTGAAGAGAAGACATGGTTAGTTGATGTTCTACCTTTACACTTTAAGATTCTAGGTGGTAAATTTAAGATGACCAGAACTGTGGGGGCAAGAAGATTTGTATTGCCTTATTACAGTTTCCTAGTTTTATGAGAATTTGGTATTTTTAATCATGAATAGATGTTGGATGTTTTTTCTTTAGCTGATGATGTTAATGCCACCTAAGAAAAAATTCCCATCTCAACTTAGCATCAAAAATTGGATTGAAGCCGGGCGTGGTGGCGCACGCTTGTAATCCCAGTACTTTGGGAGGCGGAGACCGGAGGATCCGGGTTCGTGGCCAGCCTCAGCTCTCGCTCTCTCTCCCTTATCTTTCTCTCTCTCTCTCTCTCTCTCTCTCCTTAGTGAGGCCCTCTGCAACTTCATGAGACCCGGTTTCAAAATAAAGCATAAAAAATAGGGCCAGGGGCGTAGCGCGGAGGTAGAACGCCCCTGCGTTCAATCCCCGGTACCGC
>PVJS01039351.1:0-18941 GCA_004027185.1 Glis glis
TAGTGAGGCCCTCGGCAACTTCGTGAGACCCGGTTTCAAAATAAAGCATAAAAAATAGGGCCGGGGGTGTAGCGCGGAGGTAGAACGCCCCTGCATTCAATCCCTGGTACCGCAAAAAAAAAAAAAAAAAGAAGACTAGTAATGAAACCACCGTATGACCCAGCTATACCGCCCCTCAGTATTTTTCCAAAAAATACTGTAGTGATACATGTATACCCATGTTTACAGCAGCACAATTCACAATAGCCAAATTATGGAACCAGGTGTTCATCAACAGATGAATGGATAAAGAAACTGGTATATACACACGATGACATTCTACCTAGCCATAAAGAAGAACAAAATTATGTCATTTGCAGGAAAATGGATGAACTAGAGAACATGATGCTGACATCAGTCAGTCTCAGAAGGTCAAGGGCTGTATGTTTTCTCCCTTACGTGGAAGCTAGAGAGAAAATAGGAAACAAGGGATTTTAGATAAATGTGGAGAGAGACCAGGAGAATAGTGGAAGGGGATTAGGGAGGTGGGGAGGGGAGGAAGAAGAATTGGGGAAGGAAACAGTTCAAACAATACCATGGCAATACATGAAGGCGTCACTACAATTTTACAACATGTATGAGGTGGGGGAGCCAGGGTGGGATGTGGAAGGAAACACCAAGTGCTGTGTGCGTGTGTGTTCCTGTCACTTTGAACCTCACTGTGATGTGTACTTACAATGCACCAATAGAAGTGTAAGAAGAAAAGTTCTAGCCGGGCGTGGTGGCGCACGCTTGTAATCCCAGTACTTTGGGAGGCGGAGACCGGAGGATCCGGGTTCGCGGCCAACCTCAGCGCGCGTGCGCGCGCGTGATTTATCTCTCTCTCTCTCCTCTCTCTCACTCTTTACCTAGTGAGGCCCTCCGCAACTTCGTGAGACCCGGTTTCAAAAATAAAGCATAAAAAAATAGGGCGTAGCGTGGAGGTAGAACGCCTCTGTGTTCAATCCCCGGTACCGCAAAAAAAAAAAAAGAAAAGTTCTATGCTGGATGTGTGACTCACATCTCCCCTACTGGTCACTGAAAGTTAGCAATTCTGATGGGAATTCCTTCCCCAGAGTTAATTTTATCCACATAATTTAGGCTGTTTTTCATTCAGCCCCTTCCACAGGAGAGGAAGAGCAGAGAGTGGGTAAAATCGCTTGGGGAGGCTGGCATCCCGTTCTCAGGATCTCTCTTGGGCAGTGTCCCAGCAACCCACGTGGGAACTGGAGACATAACCTTCCACCCGCAGAGAACCTCAGGCTCCGGGCAGAGCAGGGCCTGATCAGGGCCACAGCCATGGGCTGCAGTGCTTGGTGTGTACAGTCACACTGCGTCACCTGCCCAGGGCCCGCCGGGGGCTCAGGTCTCCTGTGCCTCAGGTAGGTGGCCAGCAGATGTGGACCAAGGAGAGGAGACGCAGGGTGTGTGGGCTGCGCTCCGGGTGTGGGAAGGCTGCAGGAAGGACAGGTTTGCTCAAGACAGGGCCCTGTTCTCTGGTGTGGCTGCATCCTAGGAATGTCTGTGTCACCTTGGGGCTCTGGGCCCTGCAGCAGGAGCTGGATGCTGAGGTTTGTGCACAAGGACATGTTCACCAATGGCCAGGTGGATGACGGCAGGTGAGGAGGGGAGGGGGCTAAGACACAGGTGGGCAGGGCAGCTGGGGGGGGCTTGGTTTACTTTCTCCTTCACACCCACATTCTCCTCGCAGGGAAAGTGTCAGGCCTACAGGGGCCGCTGCGTTTGGTCCTCTGTAAAATAGGCACTACAGTATCCCCGTGCACACAGTTTATATTGAATGGTGTATCCAAGTCTACACAGTTTATAAATGGCGGTGCTGCGCTTGTAGTCCCGGTACTTGGGAGGCTGAGACAGGAGGATCACAGATTGGAAGCCAGCCTCAGCTACTTAGTGAGGCCCTCTGCAACTTAGTGAGACCCTGTTTCAAAATAAGAAATAAAATCGGGTTGGGGGTATAACTTGGAGGTAGAATGCCTCTGGTTTCAATCCCAGTACCAAAATTAAATAAGTAAATAAGTAAATAAATAAATAATAAACGGCAGTGCTGGCATTAGGGCTTGAGCACTCTGGATCCATGCACATAACAACTGTCCTGTGTGGTGGCGTCACCTGTCATCTCAGTACTTGGGAGGCTGAGACAAGGCGATCACGGTTTAGAGTCCAGCCTCAGCAACTTAATTAGACCCTGTTTCAAAATAAAAAGGGCTTAACTCAGAGGCAGAACGCCCCTCAGCTCAATCCCCAGCACCCCTCACCCCTGCCACACACACACCATAATCTTGGCACGGTTAGCCACCCCATCTGTAAATGGTTTAAACAAAAGCGTAATCCCCTTGGGCACTGTTAGCCGTCCTTGAATAGTTTAAACAACAGAGATGCCTATTGAGAAGACAGTGAAGGCCCCATGGACCCCCAAAATGACCCAAGCACCCGAAATCATCTTGTGACTACCAAACTGATACCATCCCCCCAAACCTCCCACCCACCCACCCCTCAGGAAAGTCTCCTAGAAGAGAAGAGCCGGGAGCCCCCAATTGTGTCTCACTTTGGGGTGGCTGCATCCCCCTTGAGAGTGTACTCCTTGCTTTCCTTAATGTGTCTTGGACTGGTGGGTGCTGAAATTCTTTTCCTTCACATAAGCCCAGGACCCCGCTGGGCCTGAGTCCCTCCCCTCTCTCACCCATTGGGGACTCCTCCAGACCCTTCACAGAATCAACCCTTGCCCATTACACTAAGGCCCAAGCTCCCTGTACACGAAGCCTGGGAGGACATGTTCAAACCATAGCGGAGCCATGTCACCCTCTGGCCATGCTGTCCTGCGGGCACTCCCCCTCACCCTGCTTCCCATGGGAACTCTGGCTCCCCAATCACAGTCCCCATCCCGGCCCAGTGTGGACACCCTCATCATCCCTGTGGAGTCCGATGCCACCGTGACTTCTCAGCCTCCCTGACTCCCCCACTCACTTTTCCCCGAATTACTCAGGAAGAACAGAGGGGAAGGGCCCGATGTGGCACACGCCTGCCATCCCAGTACTTGGGAGGTGAGACAAGAGGATTGAAGGTTCAAGGCCAGTCTCAGCAACTTAGTGAGACTCTCAGCAACTTAGCGAGACCTTGTTTCAAAACAAAAAATAAAAAAAGGCTGGGGGTAATAGGGGTGTCGTTTTGAGGTGGAACATCCCTAAATCCCTTGACACACACACACACACACACACACACACACACACACACACACACGAAGAAGGAAGAGAAGGAGTGGGGGCAGTCCCCTTCCTGAAGTCCAGGCCATCAGGCCATTCCCGCTTCCGGCTCAGCGCACACTTCACTGACAGTGGGGAGAGCGCTTGGGGCCAGGGGCCGTGCCCTGTCCATCTGTCGCAGCCAGAGGCTGGGCTTAGAGTGAGAGCTGGAACCCTGAATGGATGGATGCAAGCTCTCTGCTCTAATCCCCATTACAAACGTGCTCTCCAATTCCATTCTGGGGAGAAAAGTCTCAGAGCCTCGGAGACTGGCTGTCCCTGCAGACCTGGGAGACAGGAGCACCTCTGATCCCAACCCTGGTAGAGACTTCCCATCCCCGGTCACAGCTCCAGGACATAGCAGGGCTGAAGAAGAGGCCCAGAGAGGCAGGAAGAGTTGGCAGAGGCGATCTGGAGGCTGGGCGGCCCGGGGGAGCAGGAAGAAGGAGGTCCGCGCCTGGCAAGCTGCACCCTGCCCCTCCATGCAGTTCCCTATGGGCCCCGCCTGTATCTTCCTGAGGAAGGGCATCGCTGAGAAGCAGCGGGTGAGGTGGGGGACGACAGGGAAGGGTGGTGGACGGGCAGGGTGAGTTGGGACACGGCGAAAGGGAGGGACACAGGCTGAGAGGGCATGAACTCAGAAGGCAGAAGGATCAGGGAGAGCCAGGCGTGGTGGCGCATGCTTGTAATCCCAGTACTTGGGAGGCTGAGACCGGAGGATCGCGGGTTCAAAGACAGCCTCAGCAAGTAGTGAGACTCTCATCAACCTAGTGAGACCCTGTTTCAAAATAAAGAATAAAAAATAGGGTTGGGGGTGTAGCTCGGAGGTAGAATGCCCCTGGGTTCAATCCCCGGTACCACACACACACACAAAAAGGATCTGGGGAGCGCGTGGGGGCCACGAGGGCCAGCGAGATAAATGGGTGAGGATAGCATCAGAAGTTATCCAAGAAGTTATTCCAAGGGAATAGAAGAAGTTGTGGAATAACTTGGGAGAACACTGGAGAACCGAGTGTCGGCTTCCTGACCATCTGTCTCTCCACCATTCTCTCCCTCCTCCCACTCCTTCCTTTCTAGGAAAGACCCCTGGGGCAAGATGAGATTGAAGGTAACGTCTGCTCCCCTAAATGCTCTCACAGGCACCCACCCCCTTGACCTGCTCTTTGTCCCTTTGTGTTTCCGTGCAAATTCCTTCACCGAAAATCTCACATTGCTTTCTCTTCCCACCGAGCTGCAATTTCATGGAACTCTGTCTCATGACCGTTTTTTTTTTTTTTTCGGTACTGGGGATTGAACCCAGGGGAACTCAACCTCCGAGCTACACCCCCAGCCCTATTTTTTAAAATTTTGAAACAGGGTTTTGCTAGGTTGCTGAGAGTCTCACTACTTGCTGAGGCTGTCCTCCAATCTGATTCTCCTATCTCAGCCTCCCAAGTACTGGGATGACAGGCGTGTGCCACCACGCCTGGCTAATGTGTGCTTTTTAAAATGTATTCTCCTTTGAGGAGTCTCTGGTCAATGCCTCATTGATAGTTTCAAGGGATGCTACTCTTTCTCACTGACCGTTTCAAGTTCCTCCCGAGTTCTTCTCACTCAACTTTCAGAGCTCCGGGAAGCATTCCTTGAGTTTGACAAGGACCGAGATGGGTTCATCTCTTACAAGGACTTGGGGAATCTCATGAGGACCATGGGTTACATGCCCACGGAGATGGAACTGACTGAATTGGGCCAGCAAGTCCGCATGAACCGTGAGACCAGGGGCTGGGAGAGGCGCTGAGTGGGGCTGGGAAGGCGGGGGTCAAGAGTGTATTTGGGGATAGAGAAGTGGGGAAGAGGAACTAGAAGTCTGGACTTCAGACTACACGTAGAGAGGCAGTATCTGTAGTGGCTATGTTGCAGGACCCTCAGTTTACCTCCTGAGTCCAGAGCAGAAGATATCCAGAGGCCAGAATATAGAACAAGTTTCTTTAATTTGCCAGCAAATGGCTCAGTAGGCAAAAAGACCACGGATCTGAGCCCCGAACAGACGGCTCACCTGATTCTTATATTCTCGGTCCCCTACTTTGGAGAGGGGAGGAGTTTGTGCGAGATTTATTTTACGGAAGGCAGGAAAGCAGTCAAGTTACATACCATCTCCCGGCTCTCTCCAGTCCCTTAACCAGCCCTCTCTTGTTTACATTAGCGAGAGCTCCTGGGTCCTGACTCTAGGTTGCCTAGGAAACAGCTCCTTTAACTCTCAGGCAATTAAGGCGGGGGGGGGGATGTTGGGGAATTCCTACTCTTCCTCATTTAAGGTCTAGATTTTTAAAAATATTTTTAAGGCTGTGACTGGGTCTCCTACCTCAGTTAGAAGGATGACTTTTAGAGATCTGAGTTCAAGTCCCAGTTCTGTTATTTACTAATTGTGGTCATTTTGAAAAGTGGCGTTATCCCCTACTCTTGGGTCTCAGTCTCCTCATCTGTTGAGTGAAGATGCTACCACTCTTTACCTCAGGGGACTATGGAAAGGAAGGGGTAAAGATGCTCAGGCAGGTAAAGGCATAGCCTCCAGTAAATTCTTTTCCTTTTTTTTTTTTTTTGGTGCTGGGAATTGAATCCAGCACCAAAAAAGCTTCTACCTCCAAGCTATACCCCGGCCCTTTTATTTTGAAACAGGGTCTTGTGAAGTGGCTGAGAGTCTCGCTACCTTGCTGAGGCTGTCCTTGAACCTGCGATCCTCCTTTTTCAGTCTCCCGAGTCCTGGGATTACAGGTGTGCGCCACCACGCCAGGCTGTCTTCAATAAATTCTTTTTTTTTTTTTTTTTTTTTTTGCAGTACCGGGGATAGAACCCAGGGGCGTTCTACCTCCGTGCTATACCCCCGGCCCTATTTTTTAATGCTTTATTTTGAAACCGGGTCTCACGAAGTTGCGGAGGGCCTCACTAGGTAGAGAGAGAGAGAGAGAGAGAGAGAGAGAGAGAGACGGAGAGAGAGAGAGAGAGAGCTGAGGCTGGCCGCGAACCTGGATCCTCCGATCTCTGCCTCCCAAAGTACTGGGATTACAAGCGTGCGCCACCACGCCTGGCCCAATAAATTCTTATTAAATGTAGTTTATTGCTATCACCACAAAGATTTATCAAGGGAGTGTGAGATCAGAGCTGCTTTGGATATTGGAAATAAACTTGGAGTTGGATCTAATGTTGGTGAATAATGTTGCAAAAAGGATAGGTTTTTTGTTTTGTTTTGTTTTTGGTACTGGCGATTGAACCCAAGGGCTCTCTACCTCTGAGCTATGCCCTCAGTCCTTTTTACTTTTTTGTTTTGAAACAGTCTTGCGAGGTTGCAGAGAGCCTTGCTAATTGGCTGATGCTGGGCTCGAACCTGCAATCTTCCTGTCTCAGTTTCCCAAATATTGGGATTACAGGCATGCGCCACCACGCCCGGCAGGATAGATTTTGAGATGGAGACAAAGCCGATTTTGAGATTGAAGCAGGAATGAAGCTGTTACTGGTTTTGCTGTCGCGCATGTAACCGAGTTAACAAGGTTGAATTCAAGGTGATGCCCGTAAGATCAGCCTCTGAATCCGCAGATTCAACCAACTGCAGAGGGAAATATTTGGGAGGCTGAGACAAGAGGATTGCAGGTTCAAGGACAGCTTCAGCTGCTTAGTGAGACTCTCAGCAACTTAGTGAGACTCTGTTTCAAAAAAATAGGGCTGGGGGTGTAGCTCAGAGGTAGAATGCTCCTGGGTTCAATCCCCAGTAAAACACACACACACACACACACACACACACACACACACACACACGAGCTTTGCTGAGCTGGGCATGGTGGCACATACCTCTAATCTCAGTACTTGGGAGGCTAAGATAGGAGGATCATGGGTTTGAGGCCAGTCTTAGCAACTTAGTGAGACTGTTTCAAAATAAAACTGAAAAGGTCTGGGGGTGTAGCGTGGAGGTAGAATGCCCCTGGGTTCAATTCTGCTGAAGGTCACATGGACAGTTAGTTACTTCCTGCAGTCATATCCTGCCACCGAGGTTCGGATTCCAGGGAAGCCGGGTGTTGGTGGTGCATGCCTGGAAGTAATCTTATTACTTGGGAGGCTGACACAGGAGTATCACAGGTTTGAAGTCAGCCTCAGCAACTCAGCAAGGCTCTCAGCCACCTAGTGCGATACTGTTTCAAAACAAAACAAAAAAGGACTGGGGGTGTAGCTCAGAGGTAGAATGCACCACAAAAACAAAAACAAAAACAAAAACAAAAACAGATTCAAGGGATAGCAGGGTGTGAGTTGGCCAAGTAAAGGGGGAAGGGCAAAGAAAACTCTTAGAAAAGAGATGGAGCTGACCTATTGGTGGGACTGACGTGAAGGGCCAAGCGAGGGGATGGAAGATCGGGCATGTGGGACCCCACTAATCCCGCCTCCTGCGTCCTCAGTGGGTGGCCGTGTAGACTTTGATGACTTTGTGGAGCTGATGACCCCCAAATTGCTTGCGGAAACGGCTGGGATGATTGGTGTCCAGGAGATGCGCGACGCCTTCAAGGAGGTGAGTGAGGAGTGAGTGGAAAGCCACGGGGCTGGCGATGGTTCAGGAGACCCCAGGATCTATTTTTAGTCGTTGTTGTCCATGGCTTTGTTTGTTTTGTTTAGCTATGGTGGGATGGATAGGGAAGGAAAATAACATATTCCAAAAGCTTCCGATGGACCAGACCCTCGATGTATTTTATCTAATTTAACCCTCATGAGTAACATTAAAAACAAGCAGTAGGGTGTGATGGTGCACATGTGCAATCCCAGTACTTGGGAGGCTGAGACAGGAGGATCGCAGGTTCAAGGCCAACCTCAGCAACTTAGTGAGGCCCTCAGCAACCTAGTGAGACCCTATTTCAAAACAAAAAATAAAAAGGGACTGGGGGTGTAGCTCAGCCCTGGGTTCAATTCCCAGTACAAAAAAAGATCGCCAGGTACATCACCCAGTGGAACTTTTTGCAACCACAGAAGTGCTCTGTCCAAAACAGTAGCTGCCTGTCAACTGAGCCCTTGGGATGTGGCTGGTGTGACCGAGGAACTGAATTTTTAATTCTATTTAATTTCAATTAGGTTATATTTAATTAATTGATTAATTGATTAATTAATGGTACTGGGGATTGAACCCAGGGGCATTCTACCTCCAAGCTACACTCCCAGCTCTATTTTTTATTCTTTATCTTGAAACAGGGTCTTACTAAGTTGCAGGGGGCTCACTAAGTAGCTGAGGCTGGCCGCAAACCTGCGATCCTCCTGTCTCAGCCTCCCAAGTACTAGATTATTTATTTAATTCCCATTTATATCCAATTGACTATCAGCCCAAGTATTGAAATGCGATTCATTTAAACTTAAAAATGAATGTTTGATTCAACTATTGGAAAACTTGCATTTGAAACAATTCAGGTGTGAGAATCTGCCTCTTTCAACCATAAATTTCATGATGAAACCTTATTACAGATAAAATATTTTTGATAAAAGCTTAGTGTCTGAGTTGACAGCTGCTAGAAGTGTAAAATATGCACTGGGTTAAGACTTAGTATACTTAGTGTAGGTATATGTGCATACTTAATTAAATTCTATGCTAAGTATGTTAACAAAGCAAGCTAAATACATACTCAGTACTTAGTATGCTAAGCATGTTAACTAAGTAAGCTAGGTACATGCTAAGTACATAGTATGCTAAGAGTATGCTAAGTATGTTAACTAAGCATGCTAAGTACATATTAAGTACTTAGTCTGCTAAGTGTGTTAACTAGGCATGCTAAGTATACATTAAATACTTGGTGTGCTAAGTATGTTAATAAAGCATGCTAAGCACATGGTAAGTACTTAAATATGCTATGTATGTTTGGTTAACTAAGTACACTAAGTACCCTAAGTAACACTAAGTACACAATAAGTACTTAGTGTGCTAGATATGTTAACCAATCAAGCTAAGTACATACTTAGTACTTAGTATGTTAAGTCGTATGAAATCCAGCGTGCATTCTTTATATAAAAAGAATGTAAATGTAATGCAGTTCGTTAATAATTTATGAATCGGCTAGATGCTTTTCTATTTCATTCTGTGGTCTCTCCAGCTCTTGCTGCTCCAAGCAGAAAAGAGGAGACGTGAGTCATGGACGGAAGGCAGGTCCAAGCCCTGTGTGTTGTGGACTGCCGTCAGGCTTTTGTTCTGAGCGGGGTATTAAGCAAGATCTGATTTATGCTTTAAACGGATGTGAACATGTAGCCCTGATGTGCAGAGAACAGACCCTTACAGGACCACATCTGGAGTTGGAAGACACGTTAGGAGGCTGCCTCGGCCGCCAGGCAAGAGATGACTGTGGCTTGAGCCAGGCCAGCATCGGCAGAACTAGAGAAGGATAGCTGGCTCCTCGATATGCTTTGGAGATAGAATGTACCAGACTTCTTTTTTTCTGGGGGAGGTACTGAGGATTGAACCTGGGGGCATTCTACCTCTGAGCTACACCCCCAGCCCTTTTTATTCTTTGTTCTAGGTTGCTGAAAATCTCACTATATTGCTGAGGCTGGCCTTGAACTTACGATCCTTCTGTCTCAGTCTCCCAAGTACTGGGATTACAGGTGTGTGCCACCAGTCCTGGCTGTATTAGACTTGCTAGTAGATTGGTTAAGGATGTGCAGGGAAAAGGTTTGAAGGTAGTTGATTAATTAAAAAAAATTATTAAGTGCCTACCATGTAAAAGTACTTGTCTATCTGTGTCTGGATCATTTCCCTTAGCATAAAATCCTCTGAATTCACCCGTATTGTCACATACGGCAGGACTTCTATTTTAAGGCTGAATAATATTCCACTGTATGCATGTACCACACAGAAGGAGAAATACTGCAGGAGTCTCTAAAATAAACTCATAGAAGTAGAGAATAGAAGGCTGGGAGCCAGGGGCTGGGGGAGGGGCATGTGGACTGTGGATTGATGGGTATAAAGTTTAGATGTGCAAGACAACTTAAGTTCCAGCATCCTACTGTACCACATAGTGCCTATATTTAATACTCTGTATTGTGCACTTAAAACTTAAAGAGTGTCAGGTGTGGTGCCGCAGGCCTGCAATCTCAGTACTTGGGAGGCTGAGACAGGAGGATCACAGGTTCAAGGCCAGCCTCAACAACTTAGTGAGGCCCCCTGCAACTTAGTGAGACCCTGTGTCAAAATAAAAAAATTAAATAGGGCTGGGGGTGTAGCTCAGAGGTAGAACACCCCTGGGTTCAATTCCCAGTAGTACAAAAACAAAAACAAAACAAAACTGAAGGGGGATTTTAGTTAGAATACTATAGTGATACATGCATATCCATGCTTATAGCAGCACAATTCACAGTAGCCAAATTATGGAACCAACCTAGGTATCTGTCAACAGAGGAATGGATGCAGAAAATGTGGCATATACACATAATGGAATTCTACTAAGAAGAACAAAATTATGTCATTTGCAGGAAAATGGATGGAACTAGAGAGTATTAGGCTAAGTGAGATAGGTCATTCTCAGAAAGTCAAGGGTCGTATGTTTTCTCTCATATGTGAAAGCTAGAGAGAAAATGGGAAACAAAAAGGACTTCAGATAAATGAGGAGACAGGCCAATAGAATAGTGGAAGGGGCTGGCGGGGACGGACGAGGCAACAGTTCAGGTGGCGGGCGCTGTGTCCACACGTGAAGGCATCACTACCAATCCCACGCACGCGTCCGGGGAGCGGGCGGGATGCAGAGGGCACACAGCAAGTGCTGTGCATGTGTAGAAATGTCTGCAGCACTTTGGAATTCACTACGATGTCTAATTACAGTGCACCAATAAAAATTTAGAAAAATGTGAGAGGGCACAGCTCACACTAAGCGTTCTTACCACAAAGCAAGCAAACGACGCTAAGGGGAGGGACTCTGGGAGGTGATGGGGTTTGTTGCGCTCCTTGAGATGCTGGATTCATGAGTGTATACACATGTCCAAACTCATCAACTTGTGTGCATTAAGTATATGCAGCGTTTTTGTTTGTTTGTTTTGGTACTGGGGGTTGAACCCAGGGGCATTCTACCTCTGAACTACACCCCCAGCCCTTTTTATATTTTATTTTATTATTTTATTTTAATTTTATTTATTTTATTATTTTATTTTATTTTATTTATTATTTTATTATTTTATTTTATTTTATATTTTATTTTATTTTATTTATTTTATTTTATTGTGGTACTGGGGATTGAACCCAGGGACTTTCTACCTCCAGCCCCATTTTTTATTCTTTATTTTGATACAGGGTCTCACTAAGTTGCGGGGGGCTGTACTAAGTAGATGAGGCTGGCTGTGAATCTGTGATCCTCCTGTCTCAGCCTCCCAAGTACTGGGATTACAAGCGCGTACCACCATGCCCGGCCTCATTTTTTTAAAAATTTTTTTTGCGGTACTGGGGATTGAACCCAGGGACATTCTCCCTCCAAGCTACACCCCCAACCCTATTTTTTATTCTTTATTTTTGAAACAGGGTCTCACTAAGTTGTGGAGGGCCTCACTAAGTAGCTGAGGCTGGCGGCAAACCTGTGATCCTCCTGTCTCAGCCTCCCAAGTACTGGGATTACAAGTGTGCACCACCATGCCCGGCGCTACCTTTTATTTTGGAAACAGGGTCTTGGTAAGTTGCTGAGGCTGGCCTCAAACCTGTGAGCCTCCTGTCTTAGCCTCCCAAGTACTGGATTATAGGTGTGTACCTCTACACTCGGCTCTATGCAGCTTTTTTGCATATCAGTTATATTTCAATAAAATTCTTTAAATTGGAGATAAAAAAGAAGAAAGAAAAGGGACCTAATGAAATTTAGGAGCGGGACCAGTAGAGTAGCGGAAGGGGACTGGGGGAGGGAAGAGGAGAGGCAAAAGCGGGGAGGGTTATGGGGTAGGAAGCAGATCAAATAATGTCATGTGCATATATGAATGTATCACTAGGAACCTACGATCATGCACAATTACAATGCACCAATAAAAATTTAGAAGTAAAGCTGTTTTAAAATAATAAATATAGAGCCCAGCATGGTGGTGCACACCTGTAATCCCAGTACTGGGGAGGCTGAGACAGGAGTCTCACAGGTTGGAGGCCAGTCCCAGCAACTTAGAAGGTCCCTGTTTGAAAATAAAAAACAAAAATGGCTGGGGGTATCGCTCGGAGGTAGAATGCCTCCAATCCCCAGTACCACAACAATAATAATGATGACACATGCAAGTGTTAGGAGAAACCTGGTCTTTGAGGAGGTTCCAGCGGACAATGTGGCCAAAGCTCTTCATTGGCTCTTGTGATCCATGAACACGGACTGTCACTGTTGCTGTCATCTGTGATGTTACTAATCCAGTCCCTCGGCTTCTGTGCAGTTTGACGCCAACGGAGACGGGGAGATCACACTGGGGGAGCTCCAGCAAGCCATGCAGAGGCTTCTGGGAGAGAAGCTCACCCCCCGGGAGATCGCCGAGGTCGTCCAGGAGGCTGACATCAACGGGGACGGCACGGTTGACTTTGAAGGTGATGTGGGGGGGCAGCCACTGCAGGGATCTGCGTCCAGCTCCCAGTGCAGTTTCCTGACTTGGCCCTCCTTCCCTCTCTTCCCAGTGTGCACTTGGAGGTGGGCGGTGGCTTTCCAAACCATTCATTCCACCCCTCTCTGACCATGTCATTCCAAACAGCCCAGTGTCAGCTGGGCGTGTGCTGCACGCCTGTCATCCCAGTACTTGGGAGGCTGAGACAGGAGGATTGCAGGTTTGAGGCCAGGCTCAGCAACTTAATGAGGCCCTCAGAGACTTAGTGAGATCCTGTTTCAAAATAAAAACTAAAAATGGCTGGGGTGTAGCTTGGAGGTAGAATGCCCCTGAAGAGCTTAGCATCTAGCTACTGCCAATAGGCAAAATCCAAAATTCTCAGTCTGCTATTCGAGTTCATGCCTCATTCCGTCCCACCCACCCACCTAGCAGTGTCTTCTACATCCGTGCTCTGAATTGTTACACTCTGGTACCTGCAGACGTGGTGCCCACTCTGCATTCTCCAACTTCTGTTCCTCTGCAACTGATGTTCTGTCCGTTAGCCACACTCTGCTTGAGCCTCAGGCGTGGAGCCTTGCCGTGGTGTTTCTGACCCTCTGCAGGGAGGTTATCTGTGCTTGCCTCACAGGCAGAGTTTGTCTCCATCCTGAGGGCAGTGGAGGGCTCTTCTCTACGTGGCACCTGCTCTACAAGTCTCCAAATGAGACGGGAGGATCACAGGTTCGAGGCCAGCCTCAGCAACTTAGCAAGACCTGTTTCAAAATGAAAAATAACAAAACAACAAGGGTTGGGGTGTAGCCAGAAGTAGAATGCCCCTGGGTTCAATTGCAGTATCAAAAAAAAAAAAATGGGAAAAGGTGTAGGTGGGAGACAGATCTTTGAACCAATCAAGACAAGGAAGGGTTTGGGTGACTCCATACACGGCAGGGCCAGCAAGTTCATCTGCCACTGAGTCACAGTGGAGTCAGGTGCAACCGGTGTTCCTTTGGGGTTCGCCATTCAATGTCCACAGGATGTCAGGCATGCTGGTTACCTTCACTGGTCCATCTATCTATCTGTCACATGGTGCCCCTCCAGGACAGCTGAAAAGATGACATGAAATACTGACCGTTGCTATTTATGGAATGCTAAATCTGTCATATGAGCACTGCATCATTTAACCTTCTTAAAAATAAAAGCCATATAAGGGAAAAGCGATCCTATGATCCCCCCTCCCCGTTTCTGTGTTTTGGTGTGGAGATTGAACCCAGGGGCATTCTACCTCTGAGATACACAGCTAGCCCTATTTTATTTTTATTTTGAAACAGGGTCTCGCTAAGTTTCTGAGGGTCTTGCTAAGTTGCCAAGGCTGACCTTGAACCTGCGACCTTCCTGTCTCTGCCTCCCAGGTACTGGCATGACAGGCGTGTGCCACCACACTGGCCTCTGATTTCCATTTTATAGATGAAGAAATGGAAGCGTTAGAGGGGTCAATCTATTTCCCAAAGATCAATATCATTACCTGGCACACAGAAAGGGATAAAAAATCGGCGCTGGCAGTTTTTACAAAGAGGCGCCTCCCCGGGCTTGTCCTTGCAGAGTTTGTGAAGATGATGTCTCGCTGACGATGTCTGGCAGCTCCAGAAGTTCTCCACCTGGCCGACGTGGACCGAACCCCCTTGACCCCTTGCAGGATGGAGGTTGGAGGGCGGGGCGTGAATGATGTCGCAGCTGTGCAGACTGAAGTTAGACTGAAAGCAGTAGCTGTGCCCGAGGGGGCTGGGGGCCATCTGTAGAAGTAGGTTTAAAGGAAGAGTGTACGTGTGCATTACGAGTGGTACTAGGGTCCAGTTGCCCTTCCCAAAATTCCAGAGGTTAATGATAACTTTTTCTTATACATAGTCTTAAATCCCTGTGACCTGTCAGTCTCTTCCCCAGCTTCCCCTTGGGCTAAAATAATCTTTTCTCCTGTCAGACGGTCAAAAAGTTCCACCCACAGTCTACCCTTCCCTCCCTCCCGCCTACTCTGACTTCAGAGCTCCTCAGGGTTTGCTGTCTGGGTAAGAGGCACCCCAGTCACAGGCTAGAAATGGGGATCTCGCTGAGGCTGGGCTTGGAAAGGGGCCATGAAGGGGGTTCAAGGTGACTTTTCCTGATTTCCTGGAAGCACCATTTATTTTACCTCCCACCCCCCACCTTCCACGTCTGTCTCTTGGTGTAAGATACTCAGGGGAACGGAATTAAATCACAAATCTGGATTATCAAGGTTTAGGGCAAGCTGATCCCTGGGGAATTATTCCCCCAGGGAAATATCATGATGCAAAAAGAGAGAGAGAGAGGAGAGAGGAGAGAGAGAGAGAGAGAGAGAGTGAGAGATGGGATCCCCCAAATCCCTAGCTCTGCCAGGTGACTGTAGCGCCATTCTTGGAAGCCCCCTGCCTCCGTGCGGGTCTGCTCTGGGCTGCACAAGGACAGTCTCATGTTGGAGGGATGTGGGCTCAGTCCCTCATGTTGCATCCTGATGTCCTTCTGTGAAGCTGAGAACAGGATTCCTCCTCGCCTCCGCCCGAGATCAGCGCGCTTCGGCAACACAAAGGTCCTCAAGAGACAGTCTGTGTCACTCCTTCCTCCGGGTTGTCCTTGTTCTGAACTCCATTAACTAGCTGTGCGGAGTGGACGGTCTGCTCCAATAGTCTCCATTACACAATAAAAACAAAGAGAAAGTGCAACTAGAATTCTCTCTTTCTTGGGAATTGAGCCCAGAGGCAGAATGCCTCTGAGGAACACCCCCAGCCCTTTTTATCTTTTATTTTGAAACAGGGTCTTGCTAAGTTGTGGAGGGCCTCACTAAGTAGTTGAGGCTGGCCTTGAACCTGTGATCCTCCTGTCTCAGTCTCCCAAGTATTGGGATTACAAGCGTGCGCCACCACGCCCGACTGAGTAATGTATATCTTAACCTCTTACCTCTGGTCCTTTGTACCATGCCTTAATATCCTGGGACTATTTTAAAGTGCCATCACTTCTCATTCCTTTCTTCCCTTCCCCTCCCTCCCTCCCTCCCTCCTTCTCTCCCTCCCTTCGTTCCATTTTGGTCTTAATTTCAAGTTGCTTCAAATATTCCTTTGAAAGCAAGAGAGGTTTGAAATATGAATTTAAATAATGCTCACAAGAATCCTGCATGACAGATGAACCAGGTCTTAGCGGTCTTGTTTTGCAATCATCCGATCACTGATTTGTCAGATATTTATTAAGCACTACGGGCCAGGCATGGGGCAAGGTGCTGGGATACAGCAATGATTATGACAAAGTCCCTCAAGGAGTCACAGTCTAATGGTAAAGTACTGAGTAAACTGAGGCACAGAGTGGCAAACGACTTACCCACTGAGGTAGAAATAGCTAGGTGCTCGGAAGGGGACTACCTTTCTTAGGGGATTCTGGACGTTTGCTTTTAGAGAAAGAGGTCCCTGCTCCTTCAGAGGTTTTCCCATTTGAGCGCTTCTGCTCCACTTCACACAGATACACGTCGATGTGCTCCTGATATGCACCGTGAGAGTCCTGACAAAGGACACGCAAAACATCAGCATGAAGCCGGGCATGGTGGCGCACGCTTGTAATCCCAGTACTTGGGAGGCTGAGACAGGAGGATCACAGGTTCGCGGCCAGCCTCAGCTACTTAGCGAGGCCCTCCACAACTTAGTGAGACCCTGTTTCAAAATAAAGAATAAAAAATAGGGCCAGGGGTGGAGCTCGGAGGCAGAACGCCCCTGGGTTCAATCCTTGGTACTGCAAACAAAACAAAACAAAACAAAAATCGGCATGAGTAACCACGGCCACCAATCATTGTTTTTCACTTAGGACAACTGAAGACATTTCAAGGGACCTTCCAGAAAATTTAGATCCCTGTAGTTTTTCTTCTTCCATGTATCGGAGAAAAATTATGTTCTTGACTATAGTCACATCAAACCATCAGCCAATTAAGACAGCTGCTTGATCATACAGTTATGGTTTCAGAGCCGTTGAGTGGATCCCTCGGTTCTTTTTTTCCTTTCTTTTTTGTGGTACTGGGGATGAAACCCAGGGGCATTCTACCTCCGAGCTACAACCCCAGCCCCATTTTTTTATTCTTTATTTTGAAACAGGGTCTCACTAAGTTGCAGAGGGCCTCACTAAGTAGCTGAGGCTGGCCACGAACTCGGGCCCTCCAGTCTCAGCCTCCCAACTACTGGGATTACAAGCGTGCACCACCACACCCCGCTGAGAATCAATAGGTTCTTATGAGCCTGTCTTGCTGTACTCCAGGGGCTGGTCCTTCAAGGAGGCCAGGCTTGAGAGTCAAAATCAACATCTTGATGACAAAGAACTTTAGAACACCGTATGGTCGCATACGATAAGAGTGAGCTTGACTTTCCAGACCAATGAAGAGGTACTGAGATCAACAGGAAGGGCTGTTCTCCAGTTAAAAGAACTAAGAAGATCAAGTCAAAACTGTTAGGTCCGAGGATTGGGAATAATTGGAGACCACCAGCCAGAGTGGAGAATTACAAAAAAAAACTTTATTGAAGACCTTTTAATAACACACACAAAAAAAATTGATATGGCCAGCCGGGCACACAGACCCCTGTAGCCAAAATGGAGTCTGTGTCCCAAACAAAGACAGGTATGGGCTTATGTACATCTTACTCAGTTAAAGCCCGCACAAAGCAAGCGACCTTTGAACTGATTGGGTATCCTAAAGTATGCAGTCCAGGAGAATGCTGATTTGCTTGGGTTGCTGAGCTGACTGTGTAGGATATACTGACGTTTATCTTTATGACCAGGTGCTTTTTTCTTTTCTTTTTTTTACTCTTATCTAGCTTTTGGGATTTCTCGCTCTGCTCCTGGTATGTGGAACCAGGCATCTTAAAGTTTTCTAGTAAGAGGAAACTTACAAAATGCAGTCAGCCATAACTAACAAATTGGGGCCAGCCTGCTGTATTTCCTTCAAAAACATACCTTGTGCATCACAACACACACACGGACTGCATATAGTGGACTTTTATTAACTATGATTTTCACATCCTTTGGCTTCAGATTTATGTTCTCAGGAATAATCACAATGCTTTCCCCATAAGAAACTGGGTGCTTCTACTGGTACCCCTCTGGGAGATGCAGCATCTCAGAGGGTCTCTGGTACCTTCTGGGCGCCAGGCAGGTGGGCTGGAGAACATGTGTGCTCAGCTGCTGGTGTGCCAGGCGAGGTCTGGTTTGAATGGTGAACCTCGTACCATTTAAGAGATATTTATAAACAATCCAAGAGAACGTTATGCTGCTCTGAACAGCAGTCAGCTGGGGACTTCACGTTCCACTCGCTCAGGGACGGCAGGTTTCTTCTATGAAGGGTGAGACAGTAAACACTTCCGGCTTTGTAGCCACACCATCCCTTCACAACTACTCAACTCTGTCACTGTCATGTGAAAACAGCCAGAAGCAGTATCTAAACAAATGGACTGTGGCTGTGTTCCAATAAAAGCATTTATAAGAACAAGCAGGAGGCCAGCTCCGACCTGAAGGCCACTTCACCAACCCTGTAGGAAGCCCAGAAACCCCTGCCCAGGTCTCTATGGATTCAGACGCCACTGAACCCAGTAGCTCTTGGTTCCCGCTGAGAGTGGCCAGCCAAGAGGGTGCGAGCACAGACTTCTAAACAGGTCTCTTAGAGAAGCTTCAGGTGTGAATAAAGGCTCAGGAAGATTTAGCAATTACTCTGAAGCAGCTCAGAGCATTGGGAAAACCCCCCAAAGCCACTGATTCTTGCAGAATGGATTATCATGCACCAAAGGAAGGATGTACTGAAGGATTGGTGGTTATTTATTTTTTAAAAAGTTTTAATATCTCTGAAACAATTCATACTAAATTTAAATATTGCCGGGCATGGTGGTGCATGCTTGTAATCCCAGTACTTTGGGAAGCGGAGACCGGAGGATCCAGGTTCGCAGCCAGCCTCAGCTCTCTCCCTCTCTCTCTCTCTCCCTGTCTCTCTCTCTCTACCTAGTGAGGCCCTCCGCAACTTCATGAGACTCGGTTTCAAAAGGAAGTATAAAAAATAGGGCCGGGGGTGTAGCGCGGAGGTAGAACGCCCCTGGGTTCAATCCCCGGTACCGCAAAAAA
>PVJS01039352.1:0-18943 GCA_004027185.1 Glis glis
TTTTTTTGCAGTACTGGGGATTGAACCCAGAGGCGTTCTACCTCCGCGCTACACCCCTGATCCTATTTTTTATACTTTATTTTGAAACCGGGTCTCACAAAGTTGCGGAGGGCCTCACTAAGTAGAGAGAGAGAGAGAGAGAGAGAGAGAGAGAGAGAGAGTGAAACAGGGAGAGAGAGAGAGAGAGAAAGAGAGAGAGAGAGAGAGAGAAAGAGAGAGAGAGCCGAGGCTGGCCACGAACCCGGATCCTCCCGTCTCCACCTCCCAAAGTACTGGGATTAAAAGCGTGCGCCACCACGCCCGGCTCTTCCTCTTGATTTTTAACTGTGGCAGACAGCACTTGCTCTTCTGGATATTATTTTGCAGTAGAAAAGAAATAAACTAGGCTGTGCTTCCTTTCTATTTCCTCCGCCACCCAGAGACGTGTCTACAAGGCAATAAAGTTTTCCATAATGTCTGTGCTGAAAAATACGAGCCAAGATAAACCCCGGAACACTGGCAGAGAGAAAAAATATTTGCTGCTTAGTTACGTTTCTTTTTAGATCTAAAGAGAGGGTGAACGTCTTCCAGAAAGTTAAGTTGCTTCCATGAAATGCGATGCGTGTGTCTCTCCTCACGGGCCATGAGATTCTCATGCCTGTTGGCCAGGTTCTGCAGACTGTGAGAGGCCCCAGCCTGAGTCCCTCTCTGGGCCATTCTGAAACACCTGAATCCACACAAGAGGCATCTTGTAAACAGAGGTTCTTTCTAGCCAGCACCAAACCTTAGGCCTGTTTGCTGTAAACTTCAAAAATGATATCCAGCATTTCAAAGCAAGAAAGACTGTGCATCAAAGTTCCTCCTTAGACATAGTCAAAAGATTGGGATCAAGTTTTTTCTTTTTTTTGCAGTACTGGGGATTGAACCCAGGGTCATTCTACCTCCGAGCTACACCCCCAGCCCTATTTTTTATACTTTATTTTGAAATAGGGTCTCACTAAGTTGCGGAGGGCCTCACTAAGTAGCTGAGGCTGGCCGTGAACCCGGAACCTCCCGTCTCAGCCTCCCAAGTACTGGGATTACAAGCGTGCGCCATCATGCCCATCTTGGGATCAAGGTTTTGATCTTTGGAACAACTCAATTCAGTTTCTGCTCTAAGAGACACGACACACAATTAAGTGGTTATAATATCCTAATTCATTAGAAATTGGGAAAATAGTTTTTTTTTTCTTCTGACAAGAGGAACCTGACTTTTCTAGCAATTGTTGATCCTAGGCAGGTGTTAAAATCAGTGTCAGCAACACAACTACATAGCAATGACTAACCTAGAAACCTTTGTGTGTGTGTGTATGTGTGGTGCTGGGGATTGAACTCAGGGGCATTCTATATTTGAGCTACATCCCCAGCCCAATTTTATTTTTTTGTTTTGAAACAGGGTCTCTTTGGGTTGCTGAGAGTCTTGCTTTGTTGCTGAGGCTGGCCTCAAACCTGTGATCCTCCTGTCTCAGCCTCCCAAGTATTGGGATTACAGATGTGTGCCACCACACCCAGCTCCTAGAAACCTTTTATGAAGAGATCCCAAGCAGTCTGCAAGCTCTAGAGGCTGATATGTTCTAAACTCTGCCAGGCATGACAGAAAAGACTCTAAAGTAATTTTTGAGATTCTTCTAACTAACCTCACTGTAGTGGAAGTGTTGTGAGTTACCCAAGATGTCCTGTTCTTGTAAATTTCTACACCACAGATGAGAGTTTCAAGCAGATTAACTTTAATCTGGTTTTTGGAACTCAACAAGACTGAGTTGGATTAAGGAAAAGGCACGAATTGGTCTCTGTCTCATTTTCTGTACCTTACCTTTCCACACATTGCCACTGAAGAGCCTTGCCTGGTAGATTCATACACTAGGATCCTGTTACTGCATTCCTCCCAGGGCCATTTAGAAGCCAAGCTGTGCATAACCACCAAGTTCAGCTGAACTCTTAAACCAAATTCCCATGATATGGCAGTATAAATATTTTAGAAGAGAGACTCAGAAAATGGGAGGCCTTCTTTTGAGCTCTGCCAATTCCATTTATTAGCAAGTGACATAGGGCTCTGATAAGACCTATCTCAAATACGGTGGCACATGCCTGTAATCCCACTACTTGGGAGGCTGAGACAGGAGGATCACAGGCTCGAGGTCTGCCTCCGCAATTTAGTGAGACCCTAAGCAACTTAGCCAGGCCCTGTTGGTATAGCCTGGAGATAGAATGACGCTGGGTTCAATCCCCAGTACCAAATTTAAAATAAAGAAAGAAAAAAAATGACAAATTTCCCCTTGCTTTTGAAGCTCCATCAGTCACTCTGTGAACATATGGGCTATTCTCAAGTACATTTCTTGCAAAAGAAAACTGCCGCTCTTCTGCACATTGTCAGGAAGAGTGCAAATCAGTCCAACATTTGGCCATACAGGTTGAGCATCCCTAATCCCAAAATCTGAAACCTGAAATGCTTCAAAATGTGACACTTTTTGAGAGCTGATCGGATGCCACAAATGGAAAACGGCACACCTGGCCTGGGGTGACGGGTCCCAGTCAAAATCCAGATGCACCGGAAATACCATATACAATGAATTTCAGACCGTATGAAAGAGGCATATGAGACACAAATATATTTTGTGTTTCGACATGAGTCCCAGTCTGAGATAGATCATGATGTGTGTGCAAACGTTCCCAAATCCAAACAGAGCCAAAATCTGAAATACTTCCGGTCCCAAGCATTGTGGGTGAGGGATACTCAACCTGTATTTCCCTGAACTCCAGATGCACATACCTTTTGACATTGTGATTCTAACTGTTGGAATTTATTCCACAGATACACTCATACACACACACACACACACACACACACACACACACACACACAAATTCACTGTGGCTTGTGTGACATTACCACTCCTAGAAACAACTTAAATGTCCACTAATAGAAGACTCAGCGAATAAATCATGGTACATGTAATCATTCGATGGACTTATATAGCAGCTATTAAAGAGAATGGGAAGCTGGGTGTGGTGGCACACACCTGAAATCCCAGTACTCGGGAGGCTGAGACAGGAAGATCATAGGTTTAAGGCCAGCCTCACCAACATAGGGAGACCCTATTTCAAATAAAAAATAGAAAGGACTGGGGATGTAGCTAAGAGGTAGAACCACCCCTGGGTTCAATCCCTAGTAACACACACACACACACACATACACACACACACACACACACACACACGAATGGGAACAAACAACATGAAGTGAAATAAAATTATATGGAAAGGTATAAAAAGGTCAAAGTCTTATTATTTAAGGAAAAAATGTATATGTATATATATATCCCCACAAATATATGCACATGTACTGTTGTCTACGGAATTTCTGGTAAGGCGTGTAAGAAAATAGAAAAATGTTACTAGCTAGGTCACACGTAGGAAGTGTGGCTGGGAGATGGGGAGGGGGGCTTTTACATTTCATTTTATATCCTTCTAAACTGTTCAAGGTTAGTATTATTATTACTATAAGCATGCATTGCTTTTATTACAATTCTCTTTTAAGAGCTCTATGGTCATAGTAAGTACACAAATTGCACCTTTCAGTCCTAGGGGAGTTAGAGACACATCTGCTCCCAATGCTTGGGTGTTTGGATGGTGACGAGGCTTTGAACTGGGATGTAGATGCCGACCCCAAAGCCTGTCATGCAGGTCCCCTCCTCTGAGCTCCTCCTTGGGTCAGGAACCAGCTTGTCCTCCCGAATAAGTCCTTGGTTCTCAGTATTGCACCCCACAAATACTGGGCATGCGACAAAGCTTTTGAGTAAAAAAGTTAGCCAGATGTGGTGGTGCACGCCTCTAATCCCAGTACTCGGAAGGCTGAGACAGGAGGATTGCAGGTTGGAGGCCAACCTCAGTAATTTAGTGAGACCCTGCTTCAAAATAAAACATAAAATTGGGCCGGGGTGTGTGTGTGTGTGTGTGTAGCTTATCTGTAAGGAGTTTTTGCATAGTATACTATTAATGATAACAGGTGTTATGCTTAATTTTGTTTTTGTAAATAATACTCTTGGTACATTCTGAAAAAACAATACCAGAATGCTATAAATGTGGGATTTTAGCTGCAAATTTGGGCCAGATCTCTGCTTCTGGGCACTCTCACTGATGTATGTCAGGGTTTTCAGACTATGCAAAACTCTGGTGGCCCAGAAACTGTGCTGAGGCATTTCGCTGCAAAACCACAGCAGACGAAAGTTTTAAAATTTTAATTTATTTAAAATTGAGTGAATGTTATCAATTTTCTAAAAATACCACTTGATATAATTTCTCAGCTGCGAAGTTTTTGTGTCTCCTAATTTTTTGCACCTGCTCCCACTCACTGGTCTGTCCTAGAATCAAGTATGAAATACCAGCTGATTCTACCCCAAAATTAGGTAGGCTACTTTTGAAAGTTCCCTGAATCATTATGTTGTGGTGCTCAGGAAGAGAATCATTACTTCCAGACACTCTGATACCTGAATGGATTGGAGAATGTTGCGACGGGTTGTTAGTTAAGCTACTGAGCTTTCTTAGCGCATGGAGTCACTCGTACCCGTCTCACCCAATCACACTGTACAGACCTCCCTTCATTCCTGGGCTGTTCCCTTGGAAAGAGAGACCCTTCAGCCCTAGAGGAAGAAGTGAAAATCAACTCCAAATGCCTTTGTCCTTCTCATTAAGAAAACCCTAGCTCAGCACCGTGCTTCATCATTTTTATTTATAATTATATACTATGTCAAACACACACAAAAATATAGAGCACAATACAGAAAAACCCAAGGACAGGCTACCTCAATTGATCAGGTCTTATCATTTTGTCATAGCGCTGAATTTATCATGCAAATTTTTATCTGATTTACTATAAATGGGTGGTAATCTATTTTTTTTTTGTGGTACCGGGGATTGAACGCAGGGGTGTTCTACCTCCACGCTACGCCCCCAGCCCTATTTTTTATACTTTATTTTGAAACCAGGTCTCACGAAGTTGCGGAGGGCCTCACTAAGGAGAGAGAGAGAGAGAGAGAGAGAGAGAGACAGGGAGAGAGCGAGCGAGAGCTGAGGCTGGCCGCGAACCCGGATCCTCCGGTCTCCGCCTCCCAAAGTACTGGGATTATAAGCGTGCGTCACCACGCCTGGCTTATCTATTCTTTTACAAAGAAAACTTTTCCGAGAATGAGGCTAGATTAATTCAGGTCTCTCGAATGGGAATTCAGGTACAGGGTGTCCTTTCCTGAGGTTAGAAGTGTTGAGCTATATTCCCAAAGGCCACCTGGGGTCTTACCTGAAGTGGGCTGCATCCGGGTTATGACCAGCAAGTCAGACGCTCCCATGACCACTGGGGCACCGAGATTGGTTCAGACTTACTGTTGCTACCCACCCTGTGCAGACTCTTTTCCACTATCTGCCCACCCCTCTCTAGAGTTTAAATATGCCTGGAATTTGCTTTTGCAGTAGATTATTCCCAGAAATGGCTGCAATAAATCCTGTATTTATTGCACCCATCCTGCCTCTCTTTGGCCATGTGACTTGGCCCCTCCTTTTATCAAGAGAAGTGGACTCCATCTGCATCGAGTTGACCCTGTGGCTTGCTTTGACCAAGAGAGTGCCTAAGTGACACTGTGTGGCTTCTGAGATGACACCTTCAAGAGCCCTGTAGCTTCCACTTCCATACTCTTTTGGAAGCCCACCACCATGCAGATAGACCACCCAGAGGCAGCCATGAGGTGAAGAAGTCTAAGCTGGCCACGCAGAGAGACGGATGCCCGGCCAGCCCCCAGGTCATTGTAGATGTCGCAGCTGCAGCAGACGCCATGCAAAGCAGACACTCCACCTGGCTGAGCCCAGCGCAGACTGCAGAGTTACGAGAAAATAATTGCCACGCAGAGCCACGAAGTGCTGGGGTGGTTTGTCCCCATCATTGGATGACTCAAATATGCAGTGTCCCTGAATGCTAAGGTAGGAGCATGCGACCCAGTTCTGGCCAATGGGATGCAAGAGACAGTTAGCTATGGGAGGGTTTCTGGAAGAGGTTTTTTTTTTTTACTTCCTGTAATGAAGACCCAGGTGAGGAGAAACTATTTCTCTTCCGGGCTTTGCATGCAGCTGTGAAAGCATATGATGCCCAGAAAGACGACACGTTGGGATGCTGAGGGGACAGGCTGGGGACAAAAGGCAACATGGAGAGAATGGAGAGTCACAAGAGGAGGGCACTTGGATGACCCTGTCATGCCACCAGATTAGCAAACTGGAAACCGGCCACCTCCAGAGTTCTTGCTTTGGAGGATAACACACCTCTAAGTCCTTTGTGCTCTGAAATTCTGTAACATTCAGTTGAAATAACACAAACACTATGGATGTGACTCCAGGGAGTAGAGGAACCTTTCCCTTAGCACCAGCTGCACGGTGCTTTCTAGTAACACCCTCGCTCCAGCAGTCATCCACCGAGCTCAGAGAAAGAGGAGAGAGACGCCTTCACTCAGGTGTAAGAAGATACATCACCGGTGAGTTCAACTAAATCCCTGCTAGCTTTCTGAAATCTCATGTCCCCCAAATGTCCTGGTAACTATGACACCAACACAAATCCCTCATATAATCATATTTTTTTTATGCTGTCCCAGGTCAGAAAATTCACCACCTTGGTTTCCGGAAACCCAACTTAAATAATATAAAAGGAGCTGATATTCTTTATAGGTGATCAAACATGAGTATTATTATTATTGTTATTATTCTTATTATTTTGTGGTACTGGGAATTGAACCAAGGGCATTCTACTTCTGAGCTACACCCCAGTTGTATTTTGATTTTTATTCTGAAACAGGGTCTTACTAAGTTACCGAGGGTCTTGCTAAGTTGCTGAGGCTGACCTTGAACCTGCGATCCTCCTGTCTCCGCCTCCCAAGTACTGGAATTGCAGGTGTGCACCACCACGCCAGGTCAAACATCACTATTATTGAAACTAGCTCAAGATAAAAGTGTGAGAAAGAGATCTGAACATACTACAAGACAAATTTTGAAAAGCCAAGTAATTCACATCTGTGGATGATGAATGCCAGCCCCACCCATGAGTACGCACACTCAGAAGATGCAAAAGGATATTTTTCTTGGGGGAATATTTTACTGCATGATAATATATAATTAATCTGCCCCAGCAGGCATTAAAATATGTCCAAGTGTGTGCACCTGAGGTTACTGATTAGCATGCAACTTCTCACCTGATGCTGCTGAGCGACTGGATGTTGCTTCTCATGATGACATGGCCAAGTATCTTAAGTATAAAGATAATTTTTGCCAGGCATGGTGGTGCACACCTGTAATCCCAGTTCTTGGGAGGCTGAGACAGGAGGGTTGCAGGTTTGAGACCAGTCTCAGCAACGTAGCAAGACCCTCAGCAACTTAGCAAGACCCTGTTTTAAAATAAGAAATAAAAAGGATTAGGGGTACAGCTTGGAGATTGAACCCCCTGGGTTCAATCCCTAGTACCAAAAAAATAATAAGTTTCATTCAGAAGTTGAATTTTTCATTTAAGACCATTACTTTTATGCTATGGACTTTTTTTATTTACAAATTTCATTTCAGCAAGTTAGTATGATAGCACTTAATGGCTGCTTTATACTTTTGAATTCAACTGGAACTTGCTAGGCTTCCTTCCTATTTTTGTCTTACCTGGATAAGTTAAACAGAAAAAGGTGGCAAACCCCGTAGCATGGAATGTTCTAGGTCAGCCTGGGTTTGCTGAGGTTTGGGGCCAACTGTGTATCCTTGGGCCAGTAGCTGACCTTCCCCAGGTATCGGGTTCCCTCTCTGGAAAGGGATGGATTTGTCCAGTGCCATCCAATAGCGCTTTCTGTGATAATAGCAATGTTCTCTGTCTACACTGTCCAATACGGAGCCATGTGTTATCAAGCACTGCAAATGTGGCTTCCAAGAAGCCGAATCTCTGTTTATTTTTATTAATTTCCATTTCCATTAAATAACCACCTGGCTGCAGTACTGGATGGCACAGATAAGCAACAGAGGTGCCTTCTTAGTCAAATGCTACTTGTTGTCCCTACCCTAGCTTTCCCACGTGGTCTTCTCTTTCCTACATTTACTTCTGCGATAACCTGCCATTGTCTTTCTATTTCATTTAGAAGTAAAGGTCAGATAAGCCTCCACTGCCATTACAGCATGGTGTCGAGAGCTAGAATTAACCAACCATCAGCATTAACCCACTTCTTGAAATGGGGGAAGGACCAGGTCTGAAGAGGCTCTTTGATGTTCCATTAGAGTCCAGCTGAAGAGTTGGAGCTATTCCTGGAGGAATGAGATCTGACATTTCTCCAGTCAAAAGGCAGCATTGATGTGGCTCTCTATTTTAGGATGATGTGGGCTTTGGCGAGAAGCTTCATGATCCAAAGCTTCTGCTAATAAACCAGCAGGATAAGCAACTCCTTCCCAAACGTTATCTACTAAGAATTACTTGGTGTGATTTCTACTACATGTTGAGCCATAGGACTAAGTTCTGAGGATGGGAAGGGCCCAGGTCTAAGAGGAACCTGACCAGGAGACGACACACTGTGGCACGTCCTATCATTGATATCTGAGCAACATGCTTAGGAATGCAAGGAGAGGGCAGATCCTCATCCCCTTTCCTGATGAGCCTGAGAAGAAGGTTCCAGAAGGGCGAGAAGAAGGTTCCAGAAGGGCGAGAAGAAGGTTCCAGAATGGCAAGATCCCACAGAAGGTGATCAGGAGTTTATTATAGCCTCAGGGAAGCAAAGGACACATGTGGCCCAGGAGTGGGTCCTGCAGGGATGTCCTCTGAGTAAGGCTATCCACACACGTTAAGTTTCAGAGAACAAAGCAAGACACAAATGCTGATTTTGCCCCCTTGCTACACAGCGCTTTAGTGAACCATTTCTCAGAGGTAAGATGGTTCTAACTTTGGGTTCTGAATCATTATTACAAGGAACAATTTCCACTTCTTTGTTAAATGATGCGAGACCCTACCCCATCCAACTCTACCTCTTGGACGTAGTATAGAAAATTACAAGGCATATTCGAGGGAAGACATCTTTTTTTTTCCTTGAGAATAGAAAAAAATACATTTTAACATATATTGTTCTATAACAGAAAACCACTTTTTAAAAATACATGGTGTTCCATGTAGTCAACAAAGTTATTTTTATTTTAATAGAAACTCACAAAAATATAAATTTTAATATAACTCTTGATTTGAAAAACCATAATCTGCCATTATATGTTGTTACTTCAACAACTGATTTTTTCTTTTTCTTTTTTGAGGTACTGGGGATTTGAACCTGGGGGGATTCTAGCTCCGAGCTACACCCCCAGCCCTATTTTTTATTCTTTATTTTGAAATAGGGTCTCACCAAGTTGTGGAGGCCTCACTAAGTAGCTGAGGCTGGCCGCGAACCCGGATCTTCTGGTCTCAGCCTGCCAAATACTGGGATTACAAGCATGTGCCACCATGCCTGGCTCAATAACTGATTTAATATCAGTCAAGTGGAAGACATCTTTTGAAAATCCTGAGTGCAAGGTAGGATCTCAGAGTTAGAAGAGGTCAAGAATCAGGAAGCAGCATAGACAGCGAGAAGGGTTATCTCACATTTGACTTTTCCATCCGAGTAGAACCAGTTTTCCTGGTTCTGCTTCCTGGTTCATCTTCAGGATGTGGTGACTACCATCTTGGAATTCATACCTCGCCTCTGCCAGTCTCCTGCTCACCTCTGTGAAACAGACTTCGAGTCTCCACAGAGAGTGTGTTTTTCTGCATTCTTTTTCCTACAAAGAACTCACTGGGGGTGGGTGAGATACAAAACGCTGGGCCGCCTCTCTGCTGAGTGGCAGGAAGGAATGTTTTGCCTTATTGTGATATTCTTTTAAACTGCTGCACTGAGCTGCTTCCCCAGAAGACCCCTTCATCCAGAGAGGATGTTAAGGCCCAATAAACAAATACATACTCATTACAGAAACATATAATAGATATAGGCCTTGTGTGGAAGCCACAGGCACATCCAAGCTCCTCCCCTTTGCTTTACACAGTTTTTCACAAATGAGGCTGCACACTGGAATCACCTGAGGAGGTTTTAAAAATCCAGATGCATAGGTCATCCCCCAAACCAAGTAAATCAGAAGTTCTTGGGGTGGGACCTGGTCCTGGAGAGTTTAAAAATTCCGCAGGTGCTCCTGACATGCAGAGAAATGAAGGATCTCTGCTTCAGACTTTACAGCAGTAGTTTCTTTTTTTTTTGTGTGTGTGGTACCGGGGATTGAACCCAGGGGGTTCTACCTCCGAGCTACACCCCCGGCCCTATTTTTTATACTTTATTTTGAAACCGGGTCTCACAAAGTTGCGGAGGACCTCACTAAGTAGAGAGAGAGGGAGAGACAGAGAGAGAGAGAGAGAGCTGAGGCTGGCCGCGAACCCGGATCCTCCAGTCTCCGCCTCCCAAAGTACTGGGATTACAAGCATGCGCCACCACGCCCGGCTTTACAGCAGTAGTTTCTAACTTTAGGAATTTAAAAATACACATTTCTGGGGCCACCCTGGACGTGGTGAATCACATCTGGGGATGGTGGTGGGGAATCTTCCCCTTACTTTTAAATAAAACCCCAAGGCCAGTCTGATGTCTACCTTTTATTAAAAACCTCTGTTCTACATCGTTGCATTTCTATTTCTCCTTTGTTGCACATCTGAAATGTGAGAAAATTAATATAAAAGAATGAGGTCTACTCATGAAAATTAGGAGCGAGATCAGTAGAGTAGTGGAAGGGGGTGGGGGAGGAAGGGGAGAAAAAGGGAGGTACATAGAAAGAAAGAAGCAGACCAAATAATGTTATGTGCATATATGAATGCATCACTAGGAAACTCACTATCATGTACAATTACAATGCATAATTATATATATGCATTGTAATATATATGTGTGTGTATATAAAAGAATGGGGTAGCCTAGCATGGTGGCACATGCCTGTAATCCCAGTACTTGGGAGGCTGAGACAGGAGGATCTTAAGTTTGAGATCAGCCTCAGAAACTTAGCAAGACTGTCAGCAACATAACAAGACTCTCTTTCAAAAAAACAAAAATAAAAATGGCTAGGGGCATAGTTTGGAGGTTGAATGCCTCTGGGTTCAATCCCCAATAACACACACACACACACACACACACACACACACACACACACACACACGAGAATAGGGTCCATTAAAGACTATGTAAAGGATGTTTACTTTCTGGGCCATCTTTCTTTTTCTTTCTGTTTCTAGTGTAACACTTTTGTCAACATGTACACAGACCATGAATGCATGCCTCAAAGAAGGATCACAACTGAAATTAGTACCCAGCTCAACAACCTGAAGCTTATCAGTCCCAGGGAATTCCCCACACCTCACAGACACCACAAACCTGACTTTTAACATCTCTCCTTCCTTTTGGCACAACTGCAGTGAAGTTGGCTTGGTTGATGCAAAAAAAAAAATCATTGAGAAATAATTAAGTCAATAGTACTTGAGATCAAGTGGCCTAATACTTCTTGTATTGCTCTTATTTGTGGTTATTTTAAATGAGGAAGAAGAACACGAGGCCAAGAAGAAGGGATGTCTCAGATTTTTATATATTGTTAGTTAATGGGTGTAATTTTCAAACACTATAACATTCACCCTGTGCCTGTCACAACTTTGTGAAGATAAACATTCTCACTGTCATTACTGAACAGATGAAAAGATGGAGAAGTGAATAGCCACTCTTTGGCCTCCTATCCTTCGTGTGCAAAAGATGTTTCCCTCCCTCCATGCTGCCAACGCGCTATCTCTCACATTTGTAACCAATTGAGAACTTAATCTCCCATACAAATCAGCATGAAAAAAAAAATCAGGCTCTAGGCATGATTATGGAAACAGCTAAATTGGCTGTTTCTTTAAAAATTCATTCCAAAAATACTTTAGAGAACTCTACTTCTCAAATCTTACAGATAAGTTTCTAAGTTCAAGTCTTTTTTTTTTTTCTGCATTGGAAGAGCAATGCATGCTTGTTGTAGAACAAGATACACACAGAGAAGAAGAAACTAAGAATCCTGCATTATAACTTTAAAAATACGAAAGACCCTCAAGGGCCGGGGCTGGCCAGGTCTCCCATCTCGTCTCACCTGGAGCACGGAGAATCAGTTACTTAATCTCTGGATGCTTTTCAAGAAATTTGATATAACTTATTTCTAAGTATCGGGAGTTGGTACAGAACCGATGCTCCACCGTGGACAGCATGCAAACTATCGGAAAAGGTCAATACTTCTATCTGATCTCTGGTTTTCCCCGATGACCAGGGGTAAGTGCATCTTCTCCACAATTTTTAAAAGAGTTCCTACAATCAAAGAAACAGTGTTTCTTCATCTTTTTTTTTTCTATTTGTTAATAGTATTGGCTGAGATTAGGGTATTTAGAAATTTGTCATGTGTACATCTGAATTCTTGATAGAAATTCCCGGAAGCCTGTGGTTTCTGGAGTGTGCTCGTGTGCGTGCGTGCGTGCGTGCGTGTGTGCGTGTGTGTTTATACCTTTAAATGCATGTGGTTTTTCTCTGGAGGAGGAAGCTGTGTACCTTTTTCAGGGTATTCTGCTGGTTCAAAACACTCTGGGAAGCCCAGCATGGTGGCACATGCTTGTAATCCTCGTACTTAGGAGGCTGAGACAGGAGGATCCTGGTTTGTGGCCAGCCTCAGCTACTTAGTGAGGCCCTCTGCAACCTAGTGAGACCCTGTTTCAAAATAAAGACTAAAAAATAGGGCTGGGTGTGTAGCTCAGAGGTAGAATACCCCTGGGTTCCCTCCCCAGTACTGCAAAAAAAAAAAAAAACCAAGAAAGAAAAACCCAACATAAAACCAAACCAAACCAAACCAAACCAAACCAAACCAAACCAAAACAAAAACCGCTGTGGGAAATTACCAGAAGCAGAAGCAGAGCAGCTTTGGGCTGCACATCCCCCACACTGACTCGAGTAAATGGTGCAGGAATTCTCTCACTTACTCAGCAAGGACTCTGTCAAAAAAAAAAAAAAACCTAACTGATCACATCTCTAGATCTGTCCAGTCAAATCACAAAACAACCTTCTCACTGGGCCTCAGAAGCCCTGGCGACTCCTGGGATTTAGCACACACTCCCGGGCAGCCAGCGTGAGTGAGAGGGCGTGTGTCACCTCCTCCCCTGTGACTGCGCAGCGGGACACCAGAGTGGCTGGGTGCAAGTCATTTTGCTCAGTTGTGCCAAGGATGAAGGACAGACTCGATACACTACCCTAGGCACTGCGACCCCAAAGAAAGCCATCTTTTCCACTGAAGCCCTCAGACACGAAGTCTGGCATGATCTACCAATCACGCTGAACAGCATAAAACCTGATACCTATCCTTCCAGATAGTTCTTGACTCTCTTATATACACATACACATGATATAGGTCTACCATAGCCTCCCACCCGCCCCAACCATTTCCCAGTTGCTGGGCATTTGGTTTGCTTCTAGATTCTTTCCCTCAAAACAATGATGTGCTAAAATTGTTGCATAGAGAATTTTACATCCTGGTGCTTTAATTTTGATGGGCTAGTTTCCAGAGGCTGAGTCATGTAATACATGATGTGCATATGTGTGTGTGTATGTTTTATTAATAGAGTTTGCTAGATTGCTTTCCGAAAATTCCCAATTGCACAGAAATGTATGAGAACCACCCTTCACCCCCAACTCCCTCTCTTGATTTATCACAGTGGTGGCTATTATCATGCCTTTAAATATATACTCATTATACAGTCTGGGTAATATCTCATTGGAGTGGCTAATCCCAGAATCTATAATCTTATCTTGAAAAAGAGTCTTGGCAGATATAATTAAAGATCTCTGAATGAGATAATTCTGGATTATCTGGTGGCCCTAAATCCAATGATAAGCTCCCCAATAACAGACACAGGAGAGAGAGACACACAGAAGAGGGAAGAGGCATATGGAGATATAGATTGGAATTATGTAGCCAGAAGCCAACACACACCCGGACCCACCACATCTGGAAGGTCAAGGAAGGGTCCTCCCAGAACTCCTGGGGAAAGTGAGAAAATAAACTCTTGTTATTGTAAGCCACCAAGTTTGTGGTCATTTATACGGCAGCCCTGGGAAACCAATGTACTCATTGTTACCATATACTTGTGTGTGTTTTTTTTCTGAAAATTGCTAAGGTTGGGGGTATTTTCATGTGGTTTTATTGACCATGTGGATTTGCTTTTTAGTGAATTGACCATTCATATCTTTTCTTCATTTTTCAAAAGTTTTTTTCCCCTCTACCAATTCTTATGAATACTGTGAAAATGCAGACATTCACACTTGGCCTGCCACATGGTGTGAGACACCTGGCCCATATTTTTTGAGTATGTCTGGTTATACTGTACAATTAAAAATTACCTGGTACAGTATGCTCATCTTTTCATCTCATTCATGAGTTACTTATTATTATTTCATTTTATTCATGAGTTAGTCACCTATTGATTATAAACATGTCCCTGACACCTGGGTTATAAAAATATTCTCCCCCAATTTTTCTGAAATGTTTATGGTGGGCACAAAGATAGTCCTAATCCTCATGCCCAGAACCTGAGCATGTGCTACCTTACGTGGAGTGGCGAAAGGGACTTTGCAGATGTGATTAAGGGCAGAGACCTTGAGATGCGACGTTGTCGCAGGTTACACAGTTGGGTCCCAGCTAGTCACTCAAGTCTTTGAGAGAGCAAACTTTTCCCAGTGTGGTCAGAGGGAAGTGGGACCAAGAAGAAGGATCAATGAGAGGCACACTCTCGACTTTGAAAGAGGAAGAAGGGAGCCCTAAGCAACAGACTGTGGGCAACCTCCAGGAATGACCAGCACACAGATTTTCCCTCTGAGCCTCCAGAGAGAAATGCAGCCAGGTTGACCCCTTAGCGTGTGAGACCTGCATCAAACCCCATACCTACAAAATCGTAGGGTCATGCATTTGTGTGGTGTAAGCTGCTAGATTTGCAATAATTTTGTTATAGCAGCAATAGAAAACTAATATTTTTTGTCTAATTAAAAATGTATATTTTTATACCTCCACCAATAATTAACTTTTCCTTCCTTCCTTCCTTCCTTCCTTCCTTCCTTCCTTCCTTCCTTCTTTCTTTCTTCCCTCCCTCCCTCCCTCCCTTCTTCCTTCCTTCCTTCCTTTCTTTCTTTCGCTGGGGATTGAACCAGGGGCATTCTACCTCTGAGCTATACCCCCAGCCCTATTTTATTTTTTATTTAAAAACAGGGTCTCACTAGGTTGCTGAGAGTCTCACTAAGTTGCTGAGGCTGGCTTCAAATCTGTGATCCTCCTGTTTCAGCCTCCCAAGTCCTGGGATTACAGACATGTGCCACCACGCCCAGCTTATAATTAACTTTTGAATGTGTTATCGACTAGGGTTAAAACTTCAGTTCTAGATGGACACTCTCATCTGTTGTTCTCCTGATCGATTTGTTTCTTCCTATGCCAGAATCATATTATTCTGATATAGTCACTTCCATATGTTCAAGTATCTGGCAAGACAAATTAGCCTCCTTGGTTTTTGTCTAACTTTTAAGATAGTTTTCTTGGCACCAACCTGGGTGTCCATCAACAAATGGATGGATTACAAAATTATGGGATATACACACAATGGGATTCAACTCAGCAATAAAGAAGAAGAACATAATGTCATTTGCAGGAAAATGGAAGGACCTGGAGAACATTATGCTAAGTGAGACTAGCCAGTCACAGAAAGTGAAGGGTCCTATGTTTTCTCTAATATGTAGAAGCTAGGGAGCAATTGGGATACAAGAGGAACTTTAGATAATGGAGAAGAAGCTCCAGTGGAGGGAGGGAGGTGATGGGGGGGCGGAGAGAGAGGATCAATGAAGGAATCACTTCCATGACATTATGTACCTATGTGAGAATACAGATGCCAATCTCAATACCCAGTGTGGGTAAGGGGGGAGTGGGGAGGGAGCCGGGGGAAAGCCCGCCAAGTGCTGTGTGCACGTGTGTCACCATCACTATGAACTGCATTGTGATGTGAGACTGTAATGCACCAATACAAGTATTAAAAATAGTTTTCTTGTTTTAAACGGATCTCATTTTATGTTCTTCAAATTATTTCTTGTTAAGTATATTTACAATTGTGCTGCTAAGGTAACAATACCATCTCCATTGGTGACTGACAATTCTGACAAACCAAGCCACTCCGTGTATCACCTTGTCTCCAGGCCTGTGAACTTGCTGCTCCCTCTGCACAATTATCTGCACGGCAGGATGCCACAGGGACCTCCTGCCTCTGCTCAGATGCTAACTCACTATCAGTGAGACCTTCCCGATCACCCCAGAAAAAACAGCGCCCCGCCTCCTGCCAACCACCCCATCTGCTCAGCATTCACTACACTCTTTCTCTGGCCTTTTGTTTTTCTCTATAGCACTTGTCACAATCTGGCTTATTTACTCGTTTGTGGTTTAATTCCCATTTTCTCAACTAAAATATCAGCTCCATGAAGAAAAGGAATTTGTCTCTTCTGTTCATTACTACATCTCCAGGAACCAGAGGAGTGCATGGTATTCCTCAGTGTTAAATAAATATTTTTGGGGGGTGACTGACTATAAAGAAGAACTACTGAGTCGGGTACAGTCTGGTGCATACCTATAATCCTAATAACTTGGGAGGCTGAGACAGGAGGATCACAGGTTCAAGGCCAGCCTCAGCAGCATAGTAAGGCCTGCCGCAACTTAGTAATACCCTGCTTCAAAATAAGAAATAAAATGAAATAGGGTTGGGGGTATAGGTCAGAGGTAGAATGCTCCTGGGTTCAATCCCCAGACCCCCCCAAAAAAAAAACCAATGATATTTCTTCATTTACTTTTTAATTCAACCACCTTGTTAAATATCCTTCCTTATTGACTGGGGTAGTTTTTTCTGAAGTCCTTTGACTTTTATAGCTATACAATCATACCGTCAACCAAATGGTATTACTCGTTGGCTGCATTAATTATGCCCATTACTCCTTGTTCCACTAAATTCACTGGGACCCCTGAAACAATGACAAATACAGCTTGTGGAAGTGGGGCTCCCTCTCTGAGAAGAGATGGTCTCGGTTTGCCCCTCCTTCCTGTACCCAGGTTCTTTATGTGAATCGCCCAGGTCCTCAGGCTCTGAGGCTCGGCCACGTGAGTGCCAAGGGTTGTTAGCAGACATGATGATAGAGAGGCCTGAAAAGTGCCACAGACACGGGGCTGGCTCTTGCTCCTCTGCTACTACCATGAGCACATGCCTGGGCGGGCCTGCTGGAGGATGAGACCGTGTTGAGTACAATTAGAGGCCATCTCTGATCAGCCCACAGTCTGCCAGCCCCAGACATGTGAGCATGCCCAGTCATGGTGACAGAGCTGCCTAGATCATGTGTAGCCAAACACCGACGTGCAAGCAAGCCCAGCCTGAGTCCCTGAGCCCCACTGAGCGTGGGCTACCTACGTGCCTCACTGTTACCTGCTAAGTTTGGTAGCTGTTAGGCAGCATCACTGTGGCTAGAGATACAGGATGCACAACTCTTATGCCTGATTTTACTGCAAAGAGCCTAAGAGCTTCACCATGTACAATTTTGTTATTTGCTAGTTTTTGGCGGTTAGTCTTTTGTTACATGTAAGCAAAATAGAAACAGATAGCAGTTATGTTTTTTAAATTAAAAAATGGCTGCTGAATTTTACAAATGCCTTTTCTACATGTACTGTTGTTGTAATCTTTTTTCTTTTCTTTTTTTTTTTTTTGCGGTACCGGGGATTGAACCCAGGGGTGTTCTACCTCCGCGCTACACCCCCGGCCCTATTTTTTATACTTTATTTTGAAACCGGGCCTCACGAAGTTGCGGAGGGCCTCACTAAGGAGAGACAGAGAGAGACAGGGAGAGAGAGAGAGAGAGAGAGAGAGAGAGAGAGCGAGCTGAGGCTGGCCGCGAACCCGGATCCTCCGGTCTCTGCCTCCCAAAGTACTGGGATTATAAGCGTGCGCCACCACGCCCGGCTTGTAATCTTTTTTCTTCCTTTATTGGTAAGACAAATTATTTGATGATGTCTTGATTTTTATCCATTTTATATTTTAGGAGTAAGTTCTTGATCTTAGTGTATTGGTCTTTTGAAAGGCCTCTGAATTTTACTTGGTAATAATATTTTATCTAAATTTTGCCCTTAGATGTATAAGTGAAATTGGCCTTTTATTTTATTTTATTTTTTTTGGCCTACATTTTCTTTACCAGGTTTTGGAAAAAAGACAGTATTGAGCCGGTGTGGTAGTGCACACCTGTAATTCTAGTACTTGGAGGCTGACACAGGAGGATCACCAATTCAAGGACAGTCTCAGCAACCTAATGAGGCTTTCAGCAATCTAGCAAGACCCTGTTTCAAAACAAAAAATAAAATGGGGTAGGAGTGTAGTTGGATAGTTGGAGGCAGAATCCCCCTGGGTTCAAGGTTCAATTCCCAGTACTACACACACACACACACACACACACACACACACACACACACACACACAGTATTGGCTTTGGGAAATAACTGGGCACTTTCAGAATTGATCAAGTCCCAAAGATAAGGAAGGACATAAAGATATGAATAACATAACACACTCAATCTAACAGATTTGCACACAGAACTTATACCATGTTAATTAATAAAATAGATTTCTGATTGTTTATGAAACATTAATAAAATATGTTATACAGCTACAAAGAAAACAACTTATTTCTTTTTTTTTTTTGCGGTACCAGGATTGAACCCAGGGGCGTTCTACCTCCGTGCTACACCCCTGGCCCTATTTTTTATACTTTATTTTGAAACCGGGTCTCACGAAGTTGCAGAGGGCCTCACTAAG
>PVJS01039353.1:0-18943 GCA_004027185.1 Glis glis
ACCGCAAAAAAAAAAAAAAAAAAAAAAAAAGAAATCCTAGGGGGAAATTAAGGGTGAACTTTGAAGCCGGGTGTGGCATCACCCACCTGTAATCCCAGTACTTGGGAGGCTGAGACAGGAGGATTGCAGGTTCAAAACCAGCCTCAGCAAGCAGTGAGACTCTCATCAACAGAGGGAGACCCGGTTTCCAAATAAAAAATAAAATAGGGCTGGGGGTGTGGGTCATAGGTAGAATGCCCCTGGGCTCAATCCCCAATACCACACACCCGCAAAAAAGGTGAACTTTGGAGGATGGGGGACTTAATAGAATCAACATCCTGGAAAGCAAAACATAGAGTTTGGATCCTAAATGTCCCCCAAAGGCCCATGAGTGAAAGACTGATTCCCCAGCGTGGAGCTACTAGGAGGTGGCACTGCCTTCAGGAGGAGGGGTCTTGTGGGATGTCTTTAGGTCATTGGGGCCTCGAAAGGGATTGTAGGACCCTGGTCTCCTTTCTCTCTTTCACTAACTGGCTGTGGGGTGAGTGACTCTGTTCCACCACACACTCCTGCCTTGATGTATGGCCTCACCACAGGCCTCAAATCAACAGGGCCAATCTATCATGGGCTGTGGAACTTCTAAAATCATGAGCCAAAATAAACCACTTCTCTTTTTTTTTTTTTGCGGTACTGGGGATTGAACGCAGAGGCATTCTACCTCTGCGCTATGCTCCCAGCCCTATTTTTTACACTTTATTTTGAAACCGGGTCTCACGAAGTTGCGGAGGGCCTCACTAAGGAGAGAGAGAGAGAGAGAGACAAGGAGAGAGAGAGCGAGAGAGCTGAGGCTGGCCGCAAACCCGGATCCTCTGGTCTCCGCCTCCCAAAGTACTGGGATTACAAGCGTGCACCACCATGCCTGGCCTAAACCACTTCTCTTTATAAGTTGATTACCTCAGGTATTTTGTTGTAGTAATTGAAAGCTAATATGAATAGAGATAAGATGGAGTAGTCAACAATAAAGAACTCCTAGGGGGGAAATGAAAGGTGCACTTTGGACTAAGCTAAGACAACAACTTGTAGAGCAAAACACATGAGCTCTCCCAACTAAATTGAAGGGGATGATGAAATACTTTGGGGAAAGGTTAAAAGTGTGGAGCTTGGATCGCTGAAAACACTCTGGTTTCAAAGTTCAAGTTCTTTTATAGTCTATAGCAACGGTCACAGCATTCTTGGAAACTGACCCATCTCAGCCAGGCGTGGTGGCGCATGCCTGTAATTCCAGGCCTTGGGAGGCTGATACCTGAGGATTGCAGGTTCAAGGCCAGCCTCAGCAACATAGCGAGACCCTCAGCAATTTAACGAGACCCTGTTTCAAAATAAAAAAGAGAGAAGGGGGGTCGGGGTGTCACTTGGAGGTAGAATCCCCCTGCATTTAATCCCTAGTACTAAAAATAAATAAGTAAAATGTAAAATAAAATAAAAATTGACCCATTTCATTGGTAAGCGATCCGTAATGGTGGGCAGTCTCAAAGTTTGGGTAATATGTTGCTAAAGGATATTTAGGAACAGGCATGGCATAACTCCTCCCCCTCACTCATTGAGAACCACTGGAATAAGGCTCATTGATCGGTTTAAAAGTGCGCACCTTAAGGGCTTGGAACAGATAAATAAAAAGATACACACTAATGAACAAATTATCTTCTGTTTTAGGAGTCAAGATCTCCTAACAGTTTACCAATTACTTTCTTCCCTGCTAAGTCCCAGGGGACTGGCTCCTAAGTTTCCCCATGTCTACCTTCACCTCTGCTCTCCTTCACCTGGCTCACAGTCCAGAGGGGACTGGTGGGTAACAGGCGGGAGGAAGAGCTCCCGCCAGTAGAGAGCGCAGGAGAAACCAGGAAGCGCCGTGATTCTGGTTCAGGTCCACGAATTGAACCGAAGAAGGTATTGAGCATCTAATTTCACAGTGATGCCTTTTGGTAGTGGTGACTCTGAATTCAAATTCTTTTTTTTTTTTTTTTGTGGTACTGAGGATTGAACCCAGGGGCATCCTACCTCAGAGCTACACACCCAGCCCTATTTTTTATCCTTTTATTTTGAAACAGGGTCTCACTAAGTTGTGGAGGGCCTCACTAAGTAGCTGAGGCTGGCCGCGAAACTGCGATCCCCCGTCTCAGCTTCCCAAGTACTGGGATTACAAGCATGCCCACCACGCCCGGCTTGAATTCAAATTCTGACTGCAATATGAATTTGGGGTGGGTATGTGGAGGGTTTTTAATTAGAGGCTGATTGTTTGGGTGGGAGTATATATTTCCATCTCATTTTTTAGAAGTCCTTCAAAGGAAGAGGAAGGAGGGTGGGACGAAGGAAGGAAAAAAGAAACCTCATAACTTAGAGAAAGGAAAGAAATTAATTCCAGGCTGGAAAGTCTTAGGGGGTGCTAAAAGCAATGACCTTTCTTCTCCAGGGCATTATAGGAAACTTGGGGTCTAAAGTTCAGTTGGGAGCTGGGGAGTAGACACAGGACGAATTGAGCTTCCTACTGAGAAGGCCGTGAGAGGCTCGAGCATTTTATTTTATTATTTTTTGTGGTACTAGGGATTGAACCCAGGGGCATTCTACCTCTGAGCTACACCCCCTGCCCTTTTTATTTTTTAGTTTGAATCAGGGTCTCTCCAGGTTGCTGAGGGTCTTGCCAAATTGTGGAGGCTGGTCTCAAACCTGCAATCCTCCTGTCTTAGCCTCCCAAGTACTGGGATGACAGTCATGCGCCACCATGCCAGGTTGGCTTGAGCATTTTAAATTTGTTCCAAGCTCAGTATCTGTACAGCTATTCTTGTGATTCATCTCATTTATATTTATTTATTATTATTTATTTATTTATTTATTTTGTGTGTGTAGTTTTGGGGATTGAACCCAGAGGCATTCTACCTTCGAGCTACACCCCCAGCCCGATTTTATTTCTTATTTGGAAACAGGGTCTCCTTAGGTTGATGAGATTCTCACTACTTGGTGAGGATGTCCTCAAACCTGTGATCCTCCTGTCTCAGCCTCCCAACTGCTGGGATTACAGGTGTGCGCCATCACACCTGGCTCATCTAAATTATTTAAACTTGAGATTTTCTTATAACTCAGGTAACTCAGATGTATGAAAGGAAAGGTGAGAAAGGAGAGAGTAGAGAAAGGCCAGGACTCTCTTTCCCTGTTTAAACTCTGAAGTGAAGGCAGAGATGAGTGGTGGCTGAGGCCAAGAGCCGCGAAGGCACAGGGCTTGCTGGTTCTGTCGCCTCGTGCCAGCTGCTCCTAGGCATCATGTGCCATGTGGCTTCTCACCCTGAGTTCCCTTTAGACCCAAGGGTCTCCCATCTGACTTTTCCCCTTTCCTTCAGTGTCAAGGCGAATTATAGCCCACCCTTTTCTTCTTCTTAATGTATATATACATTGGTGGTACTGGGGATTGAACTAGGGGCATTCCACCTCCGAGCTACACCCCCAGTCCCATTTTTTATTCTTTATTTTGAAACAGGGTCTCACTAAGTTGCAGAGGGCCTCAATAAGTAGCTGAGGCTGGCCGCGAACCCTGATCCTCCGGTCTCAGCCTCCCAAATACTGGGATTACAGGCGTGCCCACCACGCCCAGCATGTTATATATATATTTTTTTTGGCGGTACCGGGGATTGAACGCAGGTGCATTCTACCTCTGCGCTACGCCCCCGGCCCTATATTTTTATGCTTTATTTTTGAAACCGGGTCTCACAAAGTTGCAGAGGGCCTCACTAGGTAGAGAGAGAGAGAGACAGGGAGAGAGAGACAGGGAGAGAGAGACAGGGAGAGAGAGAGAGAGATAGAGAGAGAGAGAGAGAGAGAGGACAGATAAAGCGCGCGCGCCCGCGCATGCGCGCTGAGGTTGGCCGCGAACTCGGATCCTCCGGTCTCTGCCTCCCAAAGTACTGGGATTACAAGCGCGCGCCACCACGCCCAGCCCAGCATGTTATATTTTTTGACCAACATTTCCCCAGCCCTCCAGCCCCTCAGCACCTGCTAACCATCATTCTATTCTCTGCTTCTATAAGTGCAACTTTTCTGGATTCAATATAAAAGTGAGGTCATGTGGTATTTGTCTTTCTGTACTTGATTTACTGCACTTAATATCCTCCATGTTTATCCATGTTGTCATAAATGTCAGAATTTCCCTCTTTTTAAAGGCTGTACAGTATTCCATTGTGTATATATCCACTCATCCACTGAGGGACTCTAGGTTGGTCTCCTTCCCTTCTCAGTCCTCCCATCTTCTCTAATCAGCCCCTGGGCCTATAGCACCTCAAGTCTCTTCTTGCCGACCAAGTTCTGAACAAACCATTTTAGAAAACCAGGGTGTCAAGCATTCGAACAAATTAAATGCACTCATGAAACTTACCCTGTCATGCCAACAGTCCCCAGAGCCAATGACAATGGTAACACATCTGGCCACTCTGCAGGCAGCTTTTCCAGTCCTTTCCCATCAGAAATGGAGTGTGTCGTCCAGCCTGAGAGAGCCACTACAAGAGTTCCTGTCGGGAAGGCCGGGTTTTTACTTTCTACAATTCTGAAAGACAAAGAGCATTGAGACATGTGGTGTGTGTGTGTGTGTGTGAGTGTGTGTGTGTGTGTGTGTGTGATGCTGGGGATTGAACCCAGGGGCCTTCTATCTCTGAGCTACACTCCCAGACCTTTTTGTTTTTATTTTGAAATAGGGCCACAATAGGTTGCTGAGACTGGCCTTGAAGCTGTGATCCTCCTGTCTCAGCCTCCCAAGTCCAGGGATTACAGGCGTGTGCCACCATACCCGGCCACATCTTCCCTTTCATGGGAGTGAGGATGCTCATGGTTTTAGCTCTCATGAAAGGACACTGAGGTTGATATTCCAAGACCGAAACCCTGTCACATCTCTCTGTCTTAATTCTTAGTCACTAGCATAGGGGCCATCGGAGAAGAACTCTCAGGTGGTCCAACATCTGTTCCTGTCTGCACCCACTCCTCTCCTTTTAAGTCTCCGTCCTCTGGCTCAAGGTGGCCCGGACACCAGCTGCTTCTCTGTTTTAGGGGCCCACCTGTCTCCCTTAGCCCTCCTGTCTCCTGAATCTTTAACATTTCCCTCTCTGCTGGCTGTTTCCTTCAGTGTATAAACATGCTCAACTCTGCCATCTTACACTGCCATCCGCTTCCTCCCATCTTCTTCCCTCCTTCCTCCCTCCTCTTCCTTCTGCAGCCAAACTTCCTCACTTCCCCGTCACTTGACAACCTCTACAACCTCCCTTCCACTCCTCCACGAAGGCCCAACAGCCTCCTGCTCGTAAGGCCATGACCTGATCTTACTGTGACCTCTAACCACACTGCAGGTCACCCACGACGCTGCCCCTGTGGGCTCCAGGTCACTGGTCTCTCCTGGCTATGTGCCTCCCTCTCTAAGCTGCCTCTTTTCTGTCTCATTTACTGATTCCCTTTCTTTGGTCTTCTCCCACTCTGACTATTCTTTACTGACTTCCCCCAAGATCATAAAGTTATATGTTAAGCTGGGCATGGTGGCAAACGCTTGTAATCCCAGTACTTGGGAGGCTGAGACCGGAGGATCGCAAGTTCGAACAGCCTCAACTACTTAGTGAGGCCCTCCGAAACCTAGTGAGTCCCTGTTTCAAAATAAAGTATAACAGCCGGGCATGGTGGCACACGCTTGTAATCCCAGTACTTGGGAGGCCAGAGACCAGAGGATCCGGAGACCGGAGGATCTGGGTTCGCGGCCAGCCTCAGCTACTTAGTGAGGCCCTCCGCAACTTCGTGAGACCCGGTTTCAAAATAAAGGATAAAAAATAGGGCTGGGGGTGTAGCTCGGAGGTAGAATGCCCCTGGGTTCAATCCCTGGTACCGCAAAAAAAATAAATAAATAAAAATTTAAAAAAACAAAGAATAACAAATAGGGCTAGGGGTGTAGCTCGGAGGTAGAATGCCCCTGGGTTCAACCCCCAGTACCACACACAGACACACACAAAAATAAATAAATAAAAATAGAGTCATATGTTTATTTTGGAAAACTTAAAATATATAAAATAAAAATATCAGTTAAAATCCCATATCAAGAAAGATAACTGCTAATTTTTTGGTGTATTTTATTGGCAATCTTAATATATTTTAAGATGTTTATTATATGTATTCACATAATTGAAGTCATGTTTCACAACCTTATTTTTCTCTCAACGTTATACTAGTCTATATAATTTTTACTTTTTTCCTTGTCAAGAATCCTTAAGCCAGGTGGGGTAGCGCACAACTGTACTTGGGAGGCTGAGAAAGGAGGATCTCAGGTTCGTGGCCAGCGTCCGCAACTTAGTGAGGCCCTCTGCAACTCAATGAGACCCTATTTCCAAATAAAAAAACTTAAATAGGGCTGGGGGTGTAGCTCAGAGGTAGAGCACCTCTGGGTTCAATCTCCAGTACCATATACACAGAAAAAAGTAGCACTGGACAATTTTTGAAATAATGTTAACAACTGACTTTATGGTTCAGACAAGAGGGAACTTTCAGTTTCAAGATAAGAAATTTTGTTTTATTTGAATTTTCATAATAATCATGAATTGGATTAATATAATTTTTTTAAGTAATTACAAATAAGAATGGCAGAAGCCTGGCACAGTGGTGCACACCTGTAATCACAGTATTTGGGAGGCTGAGACAGGAGGATTGCAGGTTCAAGACCAGCCTCAGCAACTTAGTGAGACCCTCAGCAATTTATCAAGACCCTGTTTCAAAATAAAAAAAATAAAATAAAATAGGACTGGGGGTGTAGCTTGGAGGTAGAATGCCCCTGGGTTCAATCCCTACCACCACAAGAACAAACAAACAAACAAACAAGGCTGGCAGGGGAGACTGAAATCATGATAATTTCCCACCCTCCTTCCCTCCCTCCCAGTCAGGAAGGAGGCAAGATTTCTTCCCAAATTGCTTCCAAGATCAACCCATCAGTGAACCACACAGACTGAAGGAACCGCAGGAGATAAAGAGGGACGCAGTTTCCCAGCGTTGGGACAAATGGAGATGATTACCTGGCCACCTGCTGCCCTATCATCACGTCACCTTCCTTCAATCTCTTGGATGCCACTCTGAAAAAAAAAAAAATTCATTCTTAGTACTTAAGAGCATGGGGGGGGGGACTCAAGTCTCAAGCCAAATGGGATTCCACTGGGGAAGTGTGTGCAGAAATGAAACCTGGATGCACAGGGTGGGTATGACCGGGTGGAATGCTGCGGAGGTCGCTATGCTTTGGGAGCCCAGAGATGCACCCCGGCAGGATTTTTCCATGAAGGGACATGAGACTCTTACCACTGTGTTCAACTGCAGGTGAGTTTCTATCAAGGACTTTAAAAATATGACCCAGGCTGGGCATGGTGGCACACGCTTGTAATCCCAGTACTCAGGAAGCTGAGACAGGAGGATCCGGGTTTGCAGCCAGCCTCAGCTACTTAGTGAGGCCCTCTGCAACTTAGTGAGACCCTGTTTCCAAATAAAGAATTAAAAAAAAAATAGGGCTGTGGGTGTAGCCCCTGGGTTCAACCCCTGGTACTGCAAATAAAATAAAAAATAAAAAAATATATATGACCCAGGCACTGTTGGGTACTTGTAACCGAAAACACTAGCCACATGAAAAGGGATGATAATTAACACTTTCAAACTCTATTTTTCACTTGAGATTTGAATTTTTAGTGTGTGTGGTGCTGGGGATTGAACCCAGGGGCATTCTACCTCTGGGCTATACCCCCAGCCCTATCATTTATTCTTTATTTTGAAACAGGGTCTCACTAAGTTTGTGGAGGGCCTCAGTAGCTGAGGCTGGCTGCGAACCGGGATCCTCTGGTGTCAGTCTCCCAAGTACTGGGATTACAAGCGTGTGCTACCATGTCTGGCTGAGATTTGAATCTTTATCAATCTGCTATGAAAAAAATATTTAAAAGAAGGAGTGGTAGCCAGAAGGCAAGGTTTTAGTCTTAACAACTTCTGCCAAATTAGGTAGTCTTAGCAACCTCTGCCCAAATTATTTGCCAGTAATGAAATGGATGAGTTAGGGCTTAGCTTCTTTTTTCTTTTCATTTGTTTTTTTCAGGAAACAATTCTGGTGAAGAATGAAAGGCTAATTGTGCCAAGCAGATAGGAGATGGTTGTAAAAGAAAGGGACCAGGGTCATCCCTCATCAAGCTTCTCAGACCTGTGTCTGTAAAAGATGAGCATCTGTGAATCCCATCACTGACAAAATACTGGGAGAAACGGGGAAATGAGGGTTTTGAATTGGTTGGCTATTTTATTTTATTTAGCTTGTTTTTGTGTTACTGGGGATTGAACCCAGGGGCATTCTACTTCTAAGCTATACCTCCAGCCCGATTTTATTTTTATTTTGAAACAGGTCTCCCTAGGTTGATGAGAATCTCACTACTTGCTGAGGCTGTCCTCGAACCCGCAATCCTTCTGTCTTAGCCTCCCAAGTTCTGGGATAATAGGTGTGCATCACCCCACCCGGCTTGGTTGGCTATTTTAAAGGTGAGCTACAGTACTTCAAAATAGGGTCCAACACACAGCATAAGAATTTTTAAGAGGCAAATCGTACCTCATGTAAGGGTCCACGGAGAGGAACACAGCTTCCAGCAGAACCTCTGCAAAATAAAGTATTTCATAGGCGATTAGAAATGCAAGGGCCTGCACTGTGTATGCCATTCTAAAAAACAGACAATCTTTCTGCTTCAGGGTTGCCCTCTCATCTGTGCTTTTCAATATTATTATTATTATTATTATTGTTATTGTTATTGTTATTATTATTTTTGCAGTGCTAAGAATTAAACCCAGAGCTTTGTGCATGCTGGGCAAGCACTCTGCCTCCGAGCTACACTGAAGAGAAAGAAGAGTTCTCACATTTGGGCTACAAAAATGATGATGATAATGATAATAATAATGGTATTATTTACGCAGCATGCTTGACATGGTGTTTTAGTCAGCATTTTCAACACTTTGCCCCAAATACCTTACAAAATACTTAGAGGAAGAAAGGTTTTGGGGGCTCGCGGTTTCAGAGGTTAGCCCATGGTCAGTAGGCTCCAAGGCAGAAGCTGTGGTGGCCGGGCCTCAGGGCACCGCAGAGGAAAAGCTGCTCTTAGCTCATGGCATGGGCAGGAGAGAGACACAGAAAGGGGGAGGGGCCAGGGACAGACACACTCCCCAAGGCCACACCCCAGTGACCCGCCTCCTCCAGCCATGTCCTACCTGGGAGCCTGGCTGCACTGCCGAACACATGAACTTCAGTGGGGGACAGTCTACATCCAAACCGTAACACATGGATTATTTCATTTGATGTTCTCAACTATTGTTTCCGTGTTAGGTTTAGGATAAGTCGCTTTCCCAGGGCCACATCTGTAACCACTGTGTCACAGTGCTCTCATAGGATTTCATTACTGGCCCAGTGAGTATAAAAGAATACGCATTCTGCTGGAGGGACTCGCATGCACGCATTCTGGGATTTTGAATCTGAGTCTTGCCCATCACAACTTAAATGGGATCAATAACTTTGCTGAGCTACTTGATGGCACCCCGTTTTCTTTTCTTTTTTTTTTTTGCAGTACTGGGGATTGAACCCAGGGACATTCTACCTCCAAGCTACACCCCCAACCCTATTTTTTATTCTTTATTTTGAAACAGGGTCTCACTAAGTTGCGGAGGGCCTCACTAAGTAGCTGAGGCTGGCCGCGAACCTGCGATTCTCCTGTCTCAGCCTCCCAAGTACTGGGATTACAAGTGTGCGCCACCACAGCTGGCATGGCACCCCTTTTTCGCAAAAGTTTACCTACCCATAGCTCCCCTTACAGACATCACCTAGTCTGAGCTCTGCACACAGCTCTTAAGCAGTGTTTACCCGGCTCTCACCACTGGGCTCACCAGGACAGAGGACACACTCCCCAGGGCCTGATCAAAGCCACGAAGAGTAATGCCCTCAAGCATGAGTCTCAATGATCAAAAGAAACAGAGGGATCTCCCAACATGACATCAAGACTCATAAAATCCAGGCGCGGTGGTGCACGCCTGTAATCCCAGTATTTGGGAGGCTGAGGCAGGAGGATCACAGGTTCAAGACCAGCCTCAGCAACATAGCAAGACTCTCAGCAACCTAGTGAGACCCTGTTTCAAAACAAAAAATTTAAAAAGGGCTGGGGGTATAGCTTGAAGGTAAAATGTCTTTGGATTCAATCCCCAGTACCACACACACACAAAAAAAAAGACTTCATATAGAGGACCCTGAAAAGATCTCTGTGGCAAATGAAAATTGGCTACAAATACCTCCTACTCTTGAGTGCCGGTCTCTTGGCCACTCCTCTCATCAAGAAATCTCTTTCTAGGGGTTGAGGAGGAAGCTTAGCATAGAGAGTTTGTATAAGGTCCTGGGTTCAATCCCCAGAACCAAAAAAGAAAAGAAATGTATTTCCCACCCCTTGAATCAGGTCTTGGCCATGTGACTTATTTTGACCAATGGGATGTTAGAAAACATGATAGAAGCCAGGCGTGGTGGCGCATGCTTGTAATCCCAGTACTTGGGAGGCTGAGACAGGAGGATCGCAAATTCAAGGACAGCCTCAGCAAGTAGTGAGACTCTCATCAACCTAGCAAGACCGCTTCAAAATAAATAAAATAGGGCTGGGGGTGTAGCTCAGAGTAGAATGCCCGTGTTCAATCCCCAGCACCACACACACACACACACACACACACACACACACACACACACAAATGGTACAGAGGTTTGAAAAGTGCTTGTACATTGGAGCTTACAACTCTAGCTACTCCAGATCCATGAAACTACTATGAGAACAGAGGCTTGCTGTTCAGCAGAAAGCCTGCTGAGCACCAGACATGTGAGTGAGGCTCAGCCACAAATAACCATTTGGCCCAGAGGAGGTCGACAGAAGAAGCACTCAGCTTAACCCAGCCCAAACTGCCAACCCTCTGAATTGTGAACTAATAAACAATCACTGCTTGAAGTCACTAAGCTTTGGGGTAGTTTGTTACACAGCAAAGGCTAACTTACACAGTCTTTTCCAACCCTGGAGTTTGACTTACCTCCATCTTTTAGGGATGGGAGCTCAGCAGTCTTCAACTCAAAGTCACTATTAGTGGGGTGGCCTTTAAAGTGCTTCTTCAGGGTCCAGCTCTTAGCATGAACCATCCTGAAGCTCCTAGAACACAATTAACATGGAGTCAGCTGCAAGAAAGAGGCTGGATTCTCACAGGTCCCTCGCCGTGGCACTGAGGCCAGACAGCACACCTGTGTTGCTTGCTTCTCATATTCCCAGGTAACATCAACCACATTCATTGAGTAGTTACTGTTTTTCTGGTGCTCTGTTAAGCACTTTATCTATAGGATATCATTTTTTCTATAAGATAGGCATTGTTGCCAGGTGTGGTGGTACACGCTTGTAATCCCAGTATTTGGGAGGCTGAGACAGGAGGATTGCAGGTTCGAGGACAACCTCGGCAACCTAGCGAGACCCTGTTTCAAAACAAAAAATAAAATAGGGCTGGGAGTGTAGCTCAGAGGTAGAATATCCCTGGGTTCAATTCCCATTGCCACACACACACACATATACACACACACACACATACACACACACACACACACACACACACACACAAAAGATGTTGTTGTCTTTTTGTTTGTTTGTTTGCAGTACTGGGGATTGAACCCAGGGGCATTCTACCTCTGAGCTACACCCCCAGTCCTATTTTATTTTGAAACAGGGTCTTACAACTGGGTGTGGTGGTGCATGCTTGTAATTCCAGTACTTGAGAGGCTGAGACAGGAGGACTTCAGGTTTGTGGCCAGCCTCAGCTACTTAGTGAGGCCCTCCTCAATTTAGTGAGACCCTGTTTCAAAATAAAGAATAAAAAATAGGTCTGGGGGTGTAGCTTGGAGGTAGAATGCCCCTGGGTTCAGTACCCAGTACCACACACACACACACAAAAAAAACAGGGTCTCACTAAGTTGCTGAGGCTGGCTATGAACCTGTGATCCTCCTGTCTCAGCCTCCTAAGTACTGGGAGGAGGAGGAAGAGGAGGAGGAGGAGGAGGAGGAGGAGATCCAAAGCCAGGAAAAATGTAAGCCAACACAGACATTCTTTCCAGGCACCACTAGGCTAAGAGTTTCTCTAGGACACTGAACGGCTGCTGGGGGTGCAAATACCTCCAGTTTCTCACCTTGCATAAAGAGAATCCTCAGAAAAAACGTCAAACCCAAAGCCAAGCAAGTCCATGCACCGACTTCGTGGGGCCCCGAGGCAGCCTCAGGGACCTGCAAGCCACTGGGTGGCGCCGCTGCGACGCCCCATTGTTAGCAGCTGTCTTTGGTTTGGGTTCCAAAGGGTGAAATCAAGGATTTGCGTTTAAATTTGCCTCCACGCTAGAAGGCCCCTGGGTTCCATCTCCCGCCTGAGCTCTGGGGTCAGGACTTTGGACACCAAACTACCCGCAGCATTGGGAGCCCCCCCCCCAGTGCTGGTGATTTTACTGCCCCAGGCGGTGCTGGGGGCTGGAGACATTCTACCCTGGAGGGGCACTTCCACCTCGAGAATGCAGAGGTGGAGTAGGTCCAATCCCAAACCCAGCTCTTCTTTCTCCTCCTTTTTTTTTTCTGGGAATTGAACCAGGGGGCGTTCTACCTCTAAGCTACACCCCCAGCCCTTTTTATTTTTTATCTTGAAACAGAGTATCTCGCTAAGTTGCTGAGGCTGGCCTCGAATCCACACCACCACGTCTGATTTCTTCCTTCTTTATAAATTAATATTGTTTTGTTTTATTTCATTTATTTTTGTTTTTGTCTTTTTGTGGTAGTGGGAATTGAACCTAGGGGCATTCTACCTCCGAGCTACATCTCCAGCCCTATTTTTTATTCTTTATTTTGAAACAGGGTCTCACTAAGTTGCTGAGGGCCTCACTAAGTAGCTTAGGCTAGCCGGGAACCCAGATCCTCCGGTCTCAGCCTCCCAAGAACTGGGATTACAAGCGTGCGTCACTATGCCCAGCCTGTGTATCAATTTAAAATAATATTAATTTAGCCGGGCGTGGTGGCGCACGCTTGTAATCCCAGTACTTGGGAGGCTGAGACAGGAGGATCGCAGGTTCGAGGACAGCCTTGACAATGTAGGGAGACTCTCAGCAACATAGTGAGACCTTGTTTCAAACTAAAAAATAAAATAGGGCTGGGGGTGTGGCTCAGAGGTAGAACTCCCCTGGGTTCGATCCCCAGTGCCACAATAAATAAATAAATAAATAAATCATAATTGTATACACTGATGAAGTACAATGTGATGTACATCCAGCTAACGAACATATCCCTCATTTTGTTTACCTATCGTATTATTTATTTATTTATTTATTTATTTATTTATTTTGCTGTACTGGGGCTGGAACCCAGGGGCGTTCTACCTCCGAGCTACACCCCCGGCCCTATTTTTTATACTTTAGTTTGAAACCGGGTCTCACGAAGTTGCGGAGGGCCTCACTAAGTAGCTGAGGCTGGCCGCGAACCCGGATCCTCTGGTCTCCGCCTCCCAAGTACTGGGATTACAAGCGTGCGCCACCACGCCCGGCTACCTATCGTTTTTATAGTGAGACATTTGAAATTTATTGAATTATTCTGAAATATACACCATTATTCACTAGTCTCCCTGCTGTGCGATCGATTTCAAAACTTACTCCTCCTCTCTGGCCCTTGGTGCCCTTTAACCAACATGACCGCCTCCCGACCCTCCGGCCTCAGGCCACCGACTGCTCTCCGTGCCTGATGGTCCAGTTTTCTTTTCTTTTCAAGAGTCCACATTTTCTTGTCTCTCTTTCCAAAAAGCCAACCGCTGTTAATTCTGGACTCCATTCTGGTCTAGAAGGTCCGCCTCCCGCAAAGAAGGGCAGAGGCAGGCGCAGTCGGAGGAGAGTCCCACCCACTCCAAGAAGGGGGCCTGGTGGAGCCCCGGGTGCACCTCGGCCTCACTTGGCCATGCCCGAATTCCCCCGTCTTTCTCGCCTTCACACTCGCCCAGGCTGCAGCCGCTCGAGCTCCTCAGTGAGCCCTCCCGGGAGCAGGGGCTTTGGGGTGTGCACCCAACATGCAGCCGGCTTTTCCCTCCCCGCAGCACGGGTCCCGGGTCTCCCCGAGAACCCGCAGGGGCCGGACGCTTCGGGACGCCGGGCTCCCAAGTTCCCTCCGAGTGGGAGACCCGAGGCAACTCAGCACCAGGGCAGGGACGGCTCGGCGCCATCGCTGCTCACGGGGGCGACTAGAAGCGCGACAGGAAGAAAGAAGGAGAGCGGGAGAAGGAGGAGGAAGAGGAGGAGGAGACGAAGTGGGAAAAGAAAGTCCATGCCTACTTACAGGAGCCGCACCTCCTAGAGAAGAGGCCACGATTGCGCTGCGGAGCGCCCGGGCTGGCTTTTATAGAGGGTCGCAGGAGAGGGCGTGGCTTCCAGGGGCGTGGCTTCACGTGGGCGTGGCTTTCCGGGGCGGAGCTGTTTCTGGAAGTGTGCTCGGGATAGTAGAAGCCCGGTAGGAGCCCAGTTCAGGCGATCGTGGGCCTGCTGCGCCTGCGTGCTAGGTGGGAACCGGGTGGGAAGATGCGGGGTGGGAGAAACAGCCTTGGCCTCGGCGGCACCACGCCGGGCCCTCTCTCATCTTAGGGGAGACAAAGAAACATTCATCCATGGTCCAGCTCCATAGACACAAAGCAACCTGCTGCCTTCTTTCTGTAATCCTTGGGTGGTGACATCCAATTGCAACATGTCCTTTCTCATTTGGAGCTTCCTTTATTCTCTCTTTTTTTTCTCTTTCTTGCAGTACTGGGGAATTGAACCCAGGGGCATTCTACCTCTGAGCTACACCCCCAGCCCTATTTTTTACTTTTTATTTTGAAACAGGGTCTCACTAAGTTGCAGAGGACCTCACTAAGTGGCTGAGGCTGGCCACGAACCTGCGATCCTCCTGTATCAGCCTCTCAAGTACTGGGATTACAAGCACGCGCCACCAGGCCCGGCTAAGAAAGCCTCTTACTAGACATGGCAGTAGAGGAAGAGAAACGTGTGTGTGTGTGTGTGTGTGTGTGTGTGTGTGTGTGTGTTTTTTACTGGGGGTTAAAACCAGGGGCATTCTACCTCCAAGCTACACCACCAGCCCTTCTTTTTTTTTTTGCGGTACTGGGATTGAACCCAGGGGCATTCTACCTCCGAGCTACATCCCCAGCCCTATTTTTTATTCTTTATTTTGAAACAGGGTCTCACTAAGTTGCAGAGGGCCTCACTAAGAGCTGAGGCTGGCCGCGAACCCGGATCCTCCAGTCTCAGCCTCCCAAGTACTGGGATTACAAGCGTGCGCCACCACACCTGGCTTATTTTTTATTTAGAAACAGAGTCTTTCTAGGTATCTGAGCCAGCCTTGAACCTGTGATCCTCTTGTCTCAGCTTCCCAAACACTGAGATTACAGGTGTGGGCCACTGAGCCCAGCTTCATCTGAGTTATTGAGCAGTTGTGCCAGCCCTGGAATCCTACTTTGGACTCCTTGTTTAATCAAAAAAAGTCACTTGTTGGATTTGGTTTCTAGAACCGTAGACTGCGACCTGAGTGGGAATGGAGGGAACAGGGGGGATCTGTGCCACCGTAGTCACCATGTCTCACCATGGAGAGGGTTACCACATCCATGAGTTTCCCCTTCAGACAAAGGGAAAGCTATCATGGCAGTTAGCAAGAGGCCTCTGCCTGTGGGGTGAGAGTTTCCAGAACTTACCTGGCACCTGTGGAGTGGCTTCTAGGGAAACAACTGCAGACCTGCAGTCCTGGTACACTATTAAGTAGGAGTGTTACAAAGATTTAAGTGTGACATGGGATCTATATATAGCACTGGCAAGTAGCCAGGTCCTCAACCATCTTTTTCCTCTGCACTTGTGTATGTTGTTTTATTTTTAAAATATTTAAAAAATATGTCTCAAGTATATCAGATAGTCAAAACACTTTCTGCTTTTGGCTATTGAAAGAGTTAATAAAATTTCAGGTGTGAAAAGTCTTTGCAAAGTAAGAATTATAGAAATAAAGTGCTAGGAACACAGAAAGCATTGTTATTCACTTGCTGTGAAATGGAAGGTATTGATAAGATTTGGCCACATCACATCAGATAGGATCTCTTTGCCAAACATTGTGACTCAGTGAACCTTAATAACCGAGTTAGCCAAGTCATGGTTATGAGGCAGTCTAGGCTGTTATGTAATCACACACAGAGTTACAATATGGAACAAAGGTTTAGAAAGAAGATTTCCCTTGCTTTGCTCTGAGAGAAAAACCTTCTTCAGTTCAGTCTTCTGACCTTAGGTGTCAATGAGCTCTGGTCTAACTTAGGGAACATTTCACTTAAAACCCTAAAATCACATAAGTAATAAAAGAATGCTTTCAAGCAAATAATTCAGACAATAAAGATGTGTATGCTGTAAAAAGCAAAACTCATTGTCATCTGTTTGGTGGGAACTCCGGGATGTGTTTCTGTGGCAATGCATTTAAAAACTAAAACTGGCATGGTGGCACGCATCTGTAATCCCAGTACCTGGGAGGCTGAGACAGAAGGATTGCAGGTTCGAGACTAGCCTCAGCAACCCAGTGAGACCCTGTTTCAAAAAAAGAAAAGCAACCAATCAACCAAACAAACAAAAACACCAAAAAGTTAAAAGAGCTAGGGGTGTAGCTCAGAAGTAGAAAGCCCCTAGGTTCAATCCCCAGTACCACACACATACACAAACATACTAAACATAGCCGGGTGTAGTGGTACATGCCTGTAATATCAAGTTAGGAGGCTAAGACAGGAGAATTGTGGGTTCAAGACCAGCCCCAACAATTTAGTGAGGCTCTCAGCAACTTATTGAGACCCTGTTTCAAAATAAAAAATTAAAAAATAGGGCTGGGGGTGTAGCTCGGAGGTAGAATGCCTCTGGGTTCAATCCTCAGTAATGCACGCACACACAAAAGAATCTTACCATTTTGCAATCATTGTATTAATGATTAATTCAGGACAGGTGTGGTGGTGCACCCCTATAATCTCAGTACTTGGAAGGCAGAGACAGGCGCTTTGAAGGTTCAAGGACAGCCTCAGCAACTTAGCGAGGCTATCAGCAACCTACTGTGATCCTGTTTCAAGCCAAAAACTTAAAAAAGGGCTGGGGGTGTACCTGGGAGGTAGAGTCCCCCTGAGTTCAATCGCCAGTACCACACACACACACACACACACGTGCACACACACACACACACACACACACACACACACTCACAAACCCATGATTCAGGCAAGAATCACAGAAGCTAAAATAAGTTAGTGAAAGTTTAATGAGCAACAGGATATTTACATAGCACATATTTACATGTATCTCCTCACAGATTATTTACTTATTAAAGAGGGAAAGAGCTGGGTATGGTGGTGCACACCTGTAATCCCAGTGCTTGGGAGGCTGAGACAGGAGAATTGCAGGTTTGAGGACAGCCTCAGCAAGTAGTGAGACTCTTATCAACATAGTGAGACCCTGTTTCAAAAATAAAAAATAAAATAGGAGCCGGTCGTGGTGGCGTATGCTTGTAATCCCAGTACTTTGGGAGGCAGAGACCGGAGGATCCGGGTTCGCAGCCAGCCTCAGCTCTCTCTCTCTCTCTCTCTCTCTCTCTCTCTCTCTCTACTTAGTGAGGCCCTCCGCAACTTCATGAGACCCGGTTTCAAAATAAAGTATAAAAAATAGGGCCGGGGGTGTAGCGCGGAGGTAGAACGCCCCTGGGTTCAATCCCCGGTACTGCAAAAAAAAAAAAAAATAGGGCTGGGAGTGTAGCTCAGAGGTAGAATGCCTGTGGATTCAATCCCCAGCACTAAGGAAAAAAAAAAAAAGAGGGGGAAAAGGTTACTTTACAGTGGAAAAACCTTGGCAAACAAGTGGCCAAAGTCCTTTGCTCATTTTTAATTGGAATTGGGAATACATTGGTCAAAGGACACAAAAACTCAGGAAGAATAAGTTCAAGAGAGCTATTGTACATCATGGTGACTGTTAACAACATATTTTTATTAAAATTGTTGAGAGTAAGCAGGGTGTGCTGTGCATGCCTATAATCCTAGTATTTGGGAGGATCACAGGTTCAAGGCCAGCCTCGGCAACTTAGTGAGACTCAGCAACTTAATGAGACCCTGTTTCAAAATAAAAAATAAAACCCTGGAGTGGTGGCACATGCCTGTAATCCTAGCACTTGGGAGGCTGAGACAGGAGAATCTCAGGTTCATGGCCAGCTTCAGCAACTTAGCAAGGCCCTCTGCAACTTAGTCCCTGTTTCAAAATAAAAAACAAAATAGGGCTGGGGGTGTAACTCAGAGGCAGAATGCCCCTGGGTTCAATCCCCAGTACCAATAAAAAAAATTGCTGAGAGTAGGTGTTAACCATTCTCATCACCCACAAAAACATGGTAAGTATATGAGGTGAGCAGGAGGCAGAACTCCATTTCCATCTTTTTAGGCTCTCAGCTGTGTCCAGGATTAAACTAATGTAAAACAGATTAACAGGAGAAAGCATAGCAATTTGTTTTATACAAGTTTTATGTGGCTTATGAGCCCCAATAAGGAAATGAAGATCCAAAGAAGTAGAGTCGGTGACTTTCATACTGAATTGGATAAAGAATAGTAAGTTATAGCTGAGCGTGGTGGTGCATGCTTATAATCCCAATACTTGGGAGGCTGAGACCGGAGGATCCGGGTTCGCAGCCAGCCTCAGCTAATTAGTGAGGCCCTCCACAACTTAGTGAGACCCTGTTTCAAAATAAAGAATAAAAGCCGGGCGTGGTGGCGCACGCTTGTAATCCCAGTACTTTGGGAGGCGGAGACTGGAGGATCCGGGTTCACGGCCAGC
>PVJS01039354.1:0-18938 GCA_004027185.1 Glis glis
AAAAAAAAAAAAAAAAAAAAAATGGTGACAGCTTTTTGTGGCCGGGGACGTAGCTCAGCGAAAGTACTTGCCTAGCATATGCAAGGTCCTGAGTTTGATCCCCAGCACAACAAAAATAAATAAATAAACAACAACAAAAAGGTGATAGTTTTAAGTCTTCAACAGGGAGACAAGAAATAAGAAAGAAGTAATAGCATACTACAATAATAATAAATACTTCTACATTGAGTTGATATCACTCCAAACAAAATAAAAGGGCCAGTGTTTTTATTTGCCTGTTGAAATTTACTGATTCCAATAGACTTCAGAGAGAATATTCTTCCTCATCCCACCTGACCACCAAGCTTGTCTTTGGGGGCAAGTTTAAATGGCACAGTGCTGGCTTTGCGTATGGAGGCCCCTCATACCTCTGTGTGCTCCTTTGTACACTGCCAACAACATCTGAGCAGCATGCCCCAGGGGGTCCACAGAACAGAATTATCCCAGCTGGCCCGCAGAGCTGTGGGCATGACCCTAGCGCTTATTCCTGTGTGTCACTGAGATGGCTCACTTAACACACAAACAGGATTTCTTCAGTAAGTACAAAATTTACACCATGTTTTGTTTTTGGGTTTTTTTTTTTTTTTTTGCGGTACTGGGGATTGAACCCTGGGGTGTTCTACCTCCAAGCTACATCCTCAGCCCTATTTTATTTTTTATTTTGAAATAGGGACTCGCTAGGCGTGGTGGCGCACACTTGTAATCCCAGTACTTGGGAGGCTGAGACCGGAGGATCCGGGTTCGCAGCCAGCCTCAGCTACTTATAGTGAGGCCCTCCACAACTTTGTGAGACCCGGTTTCAAAATAAAGGATAAAAAATAGGGCCGGGGGTGTAGCTCAGAGGTAGAACACCCCTGGGGTTCAATCCCCGGTACCACAAAAAAAAAAAGAAAGAAACAGGGCCTCACTTAAGTTGCTGAGGCTGACCGTGAACCTGCGATCCTCCTGTCTCAGCCTCCCAAGTACTGGGATTACAAGAATGCGCCACCACACCCAGCTTACATCATGGTTTTTGAAAAAACAAAAATTTGTCAGCAGAAAACAAGAATCACAGTTAAAGCTGGGTGATGGGCACACAGCAATTCATTGTATTATTCTTTCTACTTTTGTTTATGTTTGAACACTTCCACATTAAAGTTTTTAAAACATCCTTCAGTGCTCAATAGCTTCAGGAACACCAGAATGGAAACTGCTAGCAAGTCTGAAAAGCAGGGTTGCCCTACAATGTAGGACAAGATAATACTGAAATGTGGAAAGAGGATTAGGAACACAAGTCAGGCTGGCACACTCCTGCAATCCCAGCTACAAGGGAGGCTGAGGCAGGAGGATCACAGGTTCGAGACCAGCCTGGGCAAAATTTAATGAGACACTTTGTCTAAATAAAAAATAAAAAGGCTGTGGAATGTAGCTCAGTGGTAGAGTGCCCCTGGGTTCAATCCCTAGTATCGCCAAAGAAAAAAAAAGGACAACAGAAAAGGAAAGGAAAACAAAAAAACCAGAAAGGTGCTGAGTTTTGTAAATTTGAGTCATACATAACACACACGAGATTAACCTCTACTTGAAACCCTTCCAGAATTGCTCTTTCTCACAAGGGATTTGGACAAGTATCCCCGGTCTCCCTGTGTGGCTCATAAGGTAAGATGACACCATGAGAAAATGCTAGGTGGGGAGTTTGGGACTCTGTGAGTCGTGACCTTGGATGAGTCACAACCTTGACAGAGTGCACAAGAAAAGAAAGAAGCTAAACAACCGAAGGCACTGCCCATTCATGTACCGATGCTGGTCACCTCAAGCCATAGCTTCCTGCCAGCATGCCTGTGGGATAATTCTACACAGGACAGAGCCTCGCTGACTGTATCAACCAGTTACCACGATGGACACACACACGGGGACAAAGGAGAATTTGTGAACAAGATGGTTAGGGACAATTATTTCTATACACTATAGGATTATAACAAATAACAGAAAGTATGCTTACACTGTTCCCACCACACCTACAGGACTAGTTTACCTGTGTTTATGAGCCAGTCTTTCTCACCAGACTAGAAGCTCTTGGGGTCCTGCAACATTACTAACTTTTGAAGCCTCTCTACCTAGCCATCTGGCAGCTCAAAATATGTCTTAATACATGTTTTCTGGGTGAATACAGATGGATTAATTCATAATTGGTCCTAAAAAATAAAACTGACTCTTCTAAACTGGCCATTAATACACGAAACCACTGTGAAACATTTAGATCAGCATCCTAACATGTACCAGATGTAACCAATGTTTAGTACCTATAAATTTGAGAACTGTAGAAAAGTGATCAAAGTAAGCTGGGAAGTAGCAGTTTCAGACACAAGGAAACTGCAGTCAGCGGTCATGTAGCCTGGGAAAATGGGACTTAGAAACCTCGCTCCCCTCCAAGGACAGCCTCAGCAAGGAGTGAGAGTCTCAGCAACCTAGCAAGACCCTGTTTCAAAAATAAAAAATAGGGCTGGGGGTGGAGCTCGGAGGTAGAGTGTCCCTGGGTTCAATCCACAGTACCACAAAAATAAATAAAAAATAAAAACCTTGCTAGCCAAACACATCAGTCGTCTTGGCAGGGACATCCTTCTAGCGAGCAAGGGTCACCTAACATTAATGAAGTCATCCTGAAGATCACCTGGTGTAGGGAACTGGAGTAAACCTAAGTGGCAGAGTGCATGCTTAGCATGTGCAAGACCCTGGATTCAACCCCAGCACCAAAAAAAAAATACAAAATCTGATGTACAAATCATCATCCTCTTTAACCATTACCTTCATAAGGCTTGGTAGTTGTATTCCTCACTATAAAGTGTTTTCTTTTTCTTTTTTATTTTCTTGTGTGTAGGGCACTGCACCCAGGGGTTCTCTACCACTAAGCTACACTCACAGTCCCCACTTTATTTTTCCTTGAGGCAGCGTCTCACTAAGTTGCTGAAGCTGGCCTTGAACCTGTGATCTATGATTCTCCTATCTCAGCCTCCCAAGTACTGGGATTTTAGGCGTGTGTCACCATGCCCAACCTCACTGGGTTTTTTTTAAGTTGTGTGACTCTTAAATCTTGCTTTTGAAGGTCTAAATAGAACAAATCAAACATATAGTCTGAATATTCCAGAATCAATAAAATGGATCTGTGTTATCTGCAAAGATGATACCCAGAAATGTCAAGTTTTATCTGTAATTCTAATCACCATAGAACAGCCTCAGCCTCACAAATCCAAGTTCAGACTTTACTTATATGAACCTGATCTTTTATAGTACTGAGTACTGGGGATTCAACCAGGAGCACTTTACCACTAAGCTATACCCCTAGATCTTTTTACTGTTTTTTTTTTTTTGTGTGTGTGTGTGAATAGTACTAGGGATTGAACCCAGGAGCAATCTACCTCTGAACTACACCCCCAGCCCTATTTTATTATTTTGAAATGGTCTAAGTTACAGAGGGACTCGCTACATTGCTGAGGCTAGCTGGAAACCTGTGATCCTCCTGTCTCAGCCTCCCAGGTACTGGGATGAAAGTAATGTGCCACCATGCCAGGCAGATCTTTTTATTTTTGAGACAGGGTCTCACTAGATCGCTGAGGCTGGTCTGCAACTTGCAATCCTCCTGCCTCAGCCTCCTGAGTAGCTGGATTATCAGGGGTATATCACTGTGCCCAGCTGAGCCTGACTTTTAAATACCAAATGTACAACTAGTTACTAATATTTACTAACAATGTTTCACTAAATGCAAATTACATACATGTGGTGTAAGGTCTACAATTTAACCAATATTACATGCTGCCTTGACATCTGGTAAAACCAGGAAAGCTATGAACGGCCTCACCACAAATTCCCCTCCCCACTCTGCCTCAGTGGATAAGATCTTGAAGCAAGCCACTCTCCTATCACAGCACCCAGGCACTGTCCTGCTTATCCCTATGTCCTGGGCATCACTGCCCGGCCAGCCCCAGGAATTCTTAGAACAAGCAATCACATCTTTGCCAGGAACCAAAAGGTACTCTCGCTACCCCAGCCTGCCTCCCAGGGCCCCGGTTCTTCACTGTTTTGAGCACAGTCCTCATTAGGCCCTGCATGAAGAGCAGTGCACTCCTCCCTGGGGCAGAGTACAGGTGACTAACTGTGGTCCATCTCATCTGCCCAGTGTCAGAGAATCCCTCCCAACCAATTAGGTGAAGAGGTGATTAAAACAATGCATACAATGGAATTTTATCTAAAGGTCAATGAAAGCTAATTGTTCTTGCCTTTACCATGACTTATATATGCGTTTTCTTTTTTTGTGTGTATGGTATCAGGGATTGAACCCAGGGGCACTCTACCTCTGGGCTATACCCCCAGCCCTATTTTATGTTTTATTTTGAAACAGGGTCTCACTAAGTTGCTGAGGCTGGCCTCGAACATGTGATTCTCCTGTCTCAGTCTCCCAAGTACTGGATTACAGGCATGCGCCACCACACCCGGCTATATGAGTTTTCTCCACAATTATTTAGCTAAGTTTCATGATCCTATTTAAAATTTATTTTGCCCTTTCTTTTTTACTTTTATCGATGAACTAGTAAAATTTCAAACACAAAAAGTAGAGAGAACTTTCTGACCAGCTGGGTCAATCGTGTATGTGTGGGTTTGGAGAATCCCCAGCCAAGCTGCCTCTCCTGCCCACTTCACTTCCCAACAGAGAAAGTGATGGCTATCACACTGTGTCACCACTGTCCCCAACACCACAACCCTCTACTTCACCCCACAACAGGTCATGGCTCCCTCCTCTTCCCCGACCTGGCTCTTCACTCAGGGACAGGTCACCACTGATGGGGTAAGGGCCACGCAACATAAAGTTCATAAGCCTTCAATTTCTAAGCAGCTTTCAGCCACTAAACTAAGAAAGTAAATATCTCATTTGGACTTACAGTTTGAAAACAAGACATCAGTGTGAGTGCCCTGAAAGGAATGAGTTGCTCGCCTATTCTCAGACCTGGCAATGCTCTGTTCCCTTTCTGTAATTGAAGGTCAATCATAGGTGGGGCAGCCTGCAACAGAAATATTTTTTATTCTTAAGGATTAGCCATGAGGCAGTGCCAGGCTTAAAAACAAATAAACAAGAAAATTGTTAAATTTCACTTCAACTAGTTTCCCAAACCAAAGGTGACAAGTGGCAGGGTGGGGATGTGACTCAGTGGTGAAGTGCTTGCCTGGCACGCACAAGTCCCTGGGGAGCGTACACACACACACACACACACACACACACACCCTAAGTGTGGTAGCACACACCTATAATCCTATTACTTGGGAGGCTGAGTCAGGAGGACTGCAGACTGTGGGTCAGCCTCAGCAAGTAGCAAGACTCTCAACAACCTGGTAAAACCCTGTTTCAAAAAACAAAAAATACAGCTGGGCGTGGACACCCACACTGGAATCCCAGTACTTGGGAGGCTAAGATAGGAGGATCATAGGTTCGTGGCCAGCCTCAGCAACTTGTGAGGCCCTCTGCAACTTAGTAAGACCCTGTTTCAAAATAAAGAATAAAATAGGGCTGGGGGTATAGCTCAGAGGTAGAAAGCCCCTGGGTTCAATCCCCAGTACCACAAAAATAAACAAATAAAATAAAATAGGGTTGGGGGTGTAGCTCAGGTAGAATGCCCTGGGTTCAATCCCAGTACTAAAACAAAAAACCCTTAGGGGTAAGGGGTTCAGTACTAGTGCATATGCTTATCATGGGCAAAGCCTGGGGTTCAATCCCCAGCTCCAAAAAGCAACAACTAGTTCAGTATGACTACCCACTGTTTACAAGAAGTCCATTTTTTTGGGGGGTGGTACTGGGGAATGAACCCAGGGGCATTCTACCTCCAAACTACACCCCCAGCTCTATTTCATTTTTATTTTGAAACAGGGTCTTGCTAGGTTGATGAGTCTCACTACTTGCTGAGGCTGTCCTCGAACCTGCGATCCTCCTGTCTCAGCCTCCCAAGTACTCGGATTACAAGCATGTGACACCACGCCTAGCTCAGAAGTCCAAATTTTATAAGCCAGTAATAAGACCCTTCACCATGTGTTCCAAACCCACCTTTTAAATCTTATTTCCAAATACTGTACTTCCCAAGATCAGCACATTGCCACTCTAACCTCCTCTTTTTCCTCCTCCATGTTTGTTTACCCTACCTCTTTCATTATCAAGGGCCCAGTTCAGAGCCCTGCTTAAATTTCAGAAGCTGGAGTAATCACAAGCTTCTCAGTTCCCCAGCCTTTAACTTGCGCCTCTCTCTGCTCGCTCACTTTCTAGCCTGTGTTGTGCTCATTTGTGTACATAACTCATATGCCCCTCACTGTGGCTCCCTGTGAAGAGCTGGCTTGCCTATCTCATCTACTCAACCAACAAAGATGTACTGAGTACATACTACATTACAGCAACAGGGGCATAGAAGTGAACACAATAGACCAAAAACCCTGTCCTAAAGGAGTTTACCTCCTGTTGGAGGTAGGGCAAAACAATAAAAAAAAAAATAAGGACACTGGAAAGTAATAAATGCTATGGTGAAAAACAGTCAGTTAAGGGCACTGGGAGTTGAGGGAGGAGTCTCTCTACCAAGGAACTACCACTGAGCAAAGTCTTGAAAGAGACAAGAAAAGAACAAAGCGGAAAGAGAGGCAAGTACAGAGGTTGCGAGATATGAGCAGGTGTGCAGTTCTCCAAGAAAAGGGAGGCCACTGTGACTGACACTGAGTGAGGCAAGTTAGGTGGGCTACCACAGCAGAGCAGGCTGAGTGTCAGATCAGTGGTGGCCCTGAGGACAAACACAAACTCAAAAGATAAGGACCAGATCTGCAGTCCCTTTATTTTGCCAGATCATAACTTATTTTCATTTACAGCTATTACAGAACTTTATACAACTGTTCAAGTTTATTTACATAAAAAACTAGACACAGAAAATTTTAAAGCTCAGCATGCTCTAGTCTAAAGGATGCTCTTAGCTCTACAATATAGAGGTGTGGGTGTAGTGCAGGAATTGAAACAAGGGGCATTATACCTCTGAGCTAACCCCCAGTCCTCTTTTATTTATTTGGAAACAGGGTCTTGCTACGTTGCTGAAAACCTTGCTAAGTTGCTGAGGCTGGCTTTGAACCTGTGATCCTCTTGTCTCAGCTTCCCAAGTACAAGTAGGGGCTTTTTAAAAAAATAAATTTTAAGCTGGGCGTAGTGGTGCACCCCTGTAATCCCAGTACTCAGTGGTAGCTCAGAGGTAGAATGCCTCTGGTTTCAATCCCCAGTACAATAAATAAATAAGTAAATAAATAAATTGTACTGGGTAAAGCCGGGCATGGTGGCACACGCTTGTAATCCCAGTACTTGGGAGGCTGAAACTGGAGGATCCAGGTTCCCGGCTAGCCTCAGCTACTTAGTGAGGCCCTCCGCAACTTAGTGAGACCCTGTTTCAAAATAAAGAATAAAAAATAGGGCTGGGGGTGGAGCTCAGAGGTAGAATGCCCCCGGCTTCAATCCCCAGTACTGCAAAAAAGATAAAAAAAAAATTGTATTGGGTATATTTGAGGTGTACAATGTTAGGGGATAGATACTAAACTGGTTGCTAATGTAAATTAACATATTTATCATCTCACATAGTTGCTTTTTTATGACAAGAACAGCTAAAATCTACTTATTTAACAAAAATCCCCAATACAATTTATTAACTATAGTCTTCATGCTATACTTAGTCCCTAGACTTATTCATCTTACTTATCTGCTACTTTGTACCCTTTGAACTACATCTACCATTTCCCACCATCACTGCTGCTATATTTTCTACAGAAATGTCTTTGTGTTCAATATTACAACATATTCCAACCAAATAAATGAGTTTAGGTGAAGCTTATTATACTTTCTAGGGAAACAATAATGTAATATTTAAAATTGTGTGTTTATGAGTGAATCATTTTTACACATAGAAATATCCTGAAAACAAGCCGGGTGTAGTGGCACACACCTGTAATCCCAGTACTTGGGAGGCTGAGACAGGAGAATTGCAGGTTCAGGAACAGCCTCAGCAAGTGGTGAGACTCTCATCAACCTAGTGAGATCCTGTTTCAAAATAAAAACTTAAAAAAATAGGGCTGGGGGTGTAGCTCAGAGATAGAATGCCCCTGGGTTCCATCCCCAGTGCCCCCCCAAAAAAGTTATCATTATCCCTAATTTACAGTAGAAGAAACCAAATCTCCCAGGTCACATGCAGAGGACTACACGGAAGGTAAGGGGATAAACTGTACTTCTACACCTGGCTGCCTATATCATCTTAAAACTTCAGATTCTTTGTCTTTACTTCTGCTTGTTCTTCACTACTATCTAAAATCAGCTTTAAGTTTCCCAACCTCTCATTTGGCTATTTTTTTAAATCAGTAATTATAAATACTACAGAACCTAATCTCCAACCCTAATTTAGCAACATTAGTTAAAATTAAAACTTTAACTTACATGTAAGTTTAATATGGTCTCTTTTTTGAAAAATAGAGTTGACTTATTCATTCTCATTTCCTCGTAAATACTACCCTTTATTTCCATTTAAAGTTTTAAACCCTGGCAGAGTAGTTCCACCCTGGAAAGAAGAAAATACAGAAGTAGGCAAAAGGACAGAATAAAGTTACCAAGTACTTATAAAAATATGGTTACTAGCCTTTATACTCATTTTACTTAGCAAATAACATCAAACCTACTCAACTGAACACAACATAGTGCTTCAACGAACAGCTTACTAGAATGAAAAATCTCTACTCTCTCGTATCTCTTATTTTAAAAAAAACTAATAGAAACATGCTATATACAGAACTTCTAGATACGGAACTTAAGACGTAGTCCTGTAGTCAATGAACTGACATTCTAGCAAAGAAATTAAAGGCGCCATCACAAAACTAGACGTATATTAAGTTCTGCACAAATGTATGAAGAAGGAGATGATTCCGGGATATTTTTAAGTTAGGAAAGTAACAGAGCTATGCAAACCGTTACGGCACTCTGAAACCATCTTCTAAAACTCACCAAGACGAAACTATTTTAAAGAACTTAATGAAGACGCGCCACCGACAAGGCCAAAGAGCCAGGTTTCCGGGGGACTGAACGGCAATCCCACTGCCGGTGGCCTTCCTAGCTGCGGCCCGCGAGGACGGCCGCGTCCCTCCCCGAGCAAGCGTGCAAGGAAGTCACCGCGGCTGCAAGGCCCTTCCGCGACTGCGACCGGCAGGCTCGCCGGGAAGTCACCCCTCCGCGCTTGCCTGGAAGGGCGGCGAGCTCCCCACGGCTTCCTCGAGGAGACGCGGCCCGCGGCGCTCCGGCTCACACCCACGCACAGGCCGCTCCCTCCCCAGCTCCCGCCGCCACCGCCTCCGTCGCCGGCCAGGGACCAGTGCGCGCATCCGGAGCCGCAGCGCTGCGCGCCGCCTTCTCCATGGGACGACCTCCAGTCCCGCCGCGGCCGGGACAGAGCCGCGCCGGCGCGCAGGACCTGGGCGCGACCGAGTGACGCAAGCGGCCACACGCATGCGCAGTGTCGCGCCAAACCGGCCCCGCCCCCTACGCCCCGCCCCGCCCCGCCCCGCCCGCGGGCTCAGGCTCCTCCACCGGACCTGGTCTGCGGCGCCTGGGGCTCGGGTCCCGGAGGGCCGAGCGTGGTGGGCAGCACCAGGTGATCAAAGGCTCAGTCCTCTGCGGCGCTTACTTAAAATGCGGATTCCTAGGGAAGCCGAGCGTGTGCAGCTGCCTTCGAAGCGGCGTCCCGGGCCAGTCCCTCGGGGGACGGGGACTCAGGAAAGGGCGTCGGTCGGGCTGGGCCTGCGAGGGACTCGGATGCCCCGGGCGGCTTTTCTGGTCGGCCTCTTTCCCTCGCGAAAGCCAGCCGACCAGATCCCGGAATAGATGAAAGTTTGTGACTTGGAAAAGTTTATGGGTGATTTTGTGATTGTAAGAACCTGTCGCGCCGGGCGTGGTGGCGCACGCTTGTAATCCCAGTACTTGGGAGGCTGAGTCCGGAGGATCCGGTTCACTGCCAGCCTCAGCGACTTAGTGAGGCCCTCCGCAACTTCGTGAGACCCTGTTTCAAAATAAAGTATAAAAAATAGGGCCGGGGGTGTAGCTCGGAGGTTGAAGACCCCTGGGTTCAATCCCCGGTACTGCAAAAATAAATAAATAAATAAATAAATAAATATAAATAAATAAATAAAAAGAACCTGTCGCGCGACGCCGGGAGCAGATACAGTTTTCACGAAATGCTTAGGAAACCTTCTGTTAAGCAATCCTGCCTAGGCTTCTGGAAAGGAGAAATTCCCTCCGACCCACCATCTGCCCTCCAAGAAAGGCAAAGAAGCTCATTCATAAAAAGTGGGGAAGAAGCCAAGCGTGGCAGCAGCATGTCTGTAATCCCAGTACTTGGGAGACTGAGACAGAAGGATCGCAGGTTCGAGGCTAGCCCTAGCAATTTAGCAAAGCTCTCAGTAACTCAGCTGGCATCTCTCTTGTCTCAAAATAAAAAATAAGATGTTACCGTTTTGGTGGTCACCGTGAATTCTTTTCCTTAGCCCAGACAGATATCATGGGCCGGGAAATAAAGAGCCAGGACAAGCAGTTGGAATTTAGTTCTGGGCAAAAAGATTTATTATAAAAGCAGGAGTAACGTGCCATGTCTCAAAGAGGGGAGAAGGGAGAGAGAGAGAAGCATCACGCCTCTGAGGAGAACGCAATGGAGCAGAGTGCTGATGCCCCCTGGACCCTGGATCTTAAATAGGGTTTGTCCTATCTGGTGTTCCTTATCTGGGTTGCTAAGTTCTCAGGCCAATAGACCCACTTTGTCAGCATCTACATGAGAGGATAATTTTTTCCAGCTCTTCCCAGGCCCATTGGCCTTCTAAGTTTTAAGGTTTTTAACTTTCTTAGTGTTGGCCTTCATCTTATCTTTGTTGCCATGCCAACCCAGCAGGCTCAGGACAGAAGAAGCCCAAACAGCAGGCAGGGGATGGTATGAAGTCACCCATAACCGGATCATAAAATAGGGCTGGAGGTGTAGCTAGGAAGTAGAACACCCCTGGGGCTCAATCCCCAGAAACACACACAGAAAAAATGTGTTAGGGCCAGGCGTGGTGGCGCACGCTTGTAATCCCAGTACTTTGTGAAGCAGAGACCGGAGGATCTGGGTTCGCAGCCAGCCTCAGCTCGCTCTCTCTCTCTCTCTCTCTCTCTCTACCTAGTGAGGCCCTCTGCAACTTCGTGAGACCCAGTTTCAAAATAAAGTATAAAAAAATAGGGCCGGGGGTGTAGCGCGGAGGTAGAACGCCCCTGGGTTCAATCCCCGGTATCGCAAAAAAAAAAAAAATGTGTTAGGAAGTCAAAGTTGTTTGTATGTTTGTTTGCTTGTTCGTGGTACTGTGGATTTAACCCAGGGGCATTCTACCTCCAAGCTGCAACCCTAGCCCTTTTTATTTTTTGTATTGAAATAGTCTTGCTAAATTGCTGAGGCTGACTTTGAACCTGCAATACTCCTATCTCAGCCTCCCAAGTACTGGGATTACAGGCATGCCCCACCTGGCCCAGCTCCCTCTGGCATTTTTTTTTTTTTTTTGCGGTACCGGGGATTGAACCCAGGGACGGTTTACCTCCGAGTTACACCCCCGGTCCTATTTTTTATACTTTATTTTGAAACCGGGTCTCACAAAGTTGCGGAGGGCCTCACTAAGTAGCTGAGGCTGGCCACGAACTCAGATCTTCCGGTCTCCGCCTCCCAAGTACTGGGATTACAAGTGTGCACCAACACTCCCGGCTTGGCATTTTAAAATATTAGTATCATATAAGTGTTTTTCAGTTAATATTACTTTGTTTATTCGAGGCCATAGATGACCTACAAATGTAGTAGGGAATTTTCTAAGACAGGAATAACTAAAAGTGAATTTAGGTCGTCAAAAGCCAGGAGTTGGTTTTAATTGCTTCACCTGGTGCAGTGGTAAGCATATGTGGTAGGCAGGATGATCCCCACCCAATGGTGTCCACATCCTAGTCCTCGGAACCTGAAACCATGTTACATTACATGGCAAAGGGGATCCTGCAAACATGATTAAGGATCTTGAAATGGGGAGAAGTTATGCATTGTCCAAGTAGGTCCAAAATCCCATACAGGTCCTTCCAGAGGAGGTTAAGAGTGACAGGAAGAATGGTCAGAGGTAGCGCCCTGCGGGCTCTAGCGATGGCAGAGGTACCCACAGGCCAAGGAAAGTAGATGGTGGGCAGGAACCAAAAGGGCGGAGAGGGATTCTTCCCCAGCCTCTAGGCGTAGCTTCCCAAACTTATCAGCTTACCACCTCCTTTTCAGAAAAATAAATAACTCACACCCCCCTCAGTGTTTCCACCACCCCCTTATTTTATTCAACACCACCCGACTGCACAGGAGGCTCCTGCTACCACCCCCTGCACTGGGAGAAGGGGCTAGCACCCTCTTGGGAATGTGTGCAGACAGTTTTTGTTTTTTATTTTTGTGGTACTAAGGATTGAACCCAGGGGAGTTCTACCTCTGGGCTACACCCCCAGCCCTATTTTATTTTCTTTTTAAATTTTGAAACAGGGTCTTACCAAGTCGCTGAGGCTGGCCTCGAACCTGTGGTCCTCCTGTCTCAGGCTCCCAAGTACTGGGATTACAGGCTTGCACCACCATACCCAGATGCAGAGGGAAGTAATTTTGCCAACACTCAGTAAACCCATGTTGGACTTCTAACCTCCAGAACTGTAAGATAACAAATTTATATTATTGTAATGTAAGCCATAAAGTTTGTGGTAACTTGTTAGGGCAGCCACACAAAACTACTATAGTGAATACACCAAATTCATCTCTGTCAAACAGAAAAAGACGCAATTTCATAAGCAATCAAGTTTGATCTTTCCTCCCTCCTCTGGTCAATTTTTTTTGTTTTGTTTTGTTTTTGTGGTGCTGGGGATTGAACCTAGGGACATTTTACCTCCGAGCTACACCCCCAGCCCTATTTTTTTTCTTTTATTTTGAAATAGGGTCTAAATTGCAGAGGGCTTCACTACGTTGCTGAGGCTGGCTGCAAACCTGCAATTCTCCTGTCTCAGCCTCTCAAGTACTGGGATTAAAAGCGTGTGCTGCCACGACCAGCTCCTCTGGCCAATTCTGACTGATTGTGTCAATTCTCACTGGTCAATTCTGACACGAAGTATGTGTGTTATGCAATTCAAAATATGAAAAAGGTATTAACATATTAAAATAGAGCTGGTTTTCTGTAGTACCATCATTTCATTGGATTAGGAGATAAATCACTTATTTCACTGGATTGGGAGAAGTCCTCAACATGTTTTGGATTTGCACCGTAAGATACATGCACATGCAGACATAATAGGAAAAATATGAGGAACTGGGATGATCTGGAACCTGAGACTACATAAGAATTCCAAGCAAAGGGAAAAGTCAACAAGTGTTCCACTAGAAATAAGTTATTTTATTTTAAAACACATACAGATTAATAAATATTACTGGAAAACTTAATAATAAATAGCCTTTTCTATTTACATAAGGCAATAACAACATGCTATGACTACTTCTATAAAGCAAAATGTAAGCAAGTCTTAGTCACTGATTAATGTGTATATGTATGCTAATTGGAAGCTCCCCTGATACCTTTACATGAAAAAACTTTTGTGTAACCAATAAACTTTGACATTTTTTTATCTAGGCTCCTTCCTCCCTTCATGATTATATTCCATTTCGCAAGGAAATAATAGTTATCCTTTAAAAAGGCAAAGACACTCAGAAATGCTACTAAAAAACAACAGCCTTAAATTTTTGTAAAGGACAAAAATACTGACAGGGGGGCAAATGATACTGTGACAAATGAAAGAAACATTCTGAATTTTTTGATGTGACCCTTTGGCACTAGTGGCTGGGAAGTGCTTGACATTCATCCGCCCAGTGTCAGTTCATCGTGGGGCTGAGCTGCTGGGAAGCAGGAGGTTCAGCCTTGTTTGTTGCAGATTCCATGGGCCGCACAGATCCTTAACTCTTCTGCAGAGCACAAAACCCAAGCTGAACAGCAGAGGACTCATCACACCTCCAACACGTGATCTTTCAATGCGTTTTTAAAATTTCCCGTTTAATTTCCATATTTTAGAATAGAAAATATAAAACCCTTCCTTTAAAAACAAAAACAGGAAAATTAAAGCTTCACAGAGTCATGCAAATGTTACACCCAGTGCTTCCTTGACTTGCCCAGTGCTGGGAGCTGCGTGCGCTACAGCACTGTCCTGCAGAGTCCATGGTCAGCACACACTGAGTTCCACATGTCCCTTCGGAGCAGTCCTGAGCACGGTACTCTCATCAGAGACCACCAGAACACTGTTAAAAGTACGATAGAGAACATCCCACCCCTTTAGAGGTAGAAAAACTGAGGCACAGAAAGGTTAAGTGACTCACCTATATTTGCACAATTCAGGAAAAAATAGAAAAATGATGAAATAAATCCCTCTCCCTGGCTCTCTGGGCTTTATTTTTTTTTCTTTTTTTCTTTTTCTTTGTGGTACTGGGGATTGAACCCAGGGGCATCCTACCTCCGAGCTACACCCCCAGCCCTATTTTTTATTCTTTATTTTGAAACCGGGTCTCACTAAGTTGCGGAGGGCCTCACTAAGTAGCTGAGGCTGGCCGAAAACCCGGATCCTCCTGTCTCACCTCCCAAGTACTGGGATTACAAGCGTGCGCCACCACGCCCGGCTCCTCTCTGGGCTTTAGACTCTGCTTTTTAATTGCTTTGGGTACATTTGGAATAGATATTTGCATGATCATTGTTCTACTGAATATCAACTTTTTATTAGACAACTTTTTGTGGTGTAATAGCAGTTACATTATCTTAAAATATAATTATTTCATTGCACTTAGTAGCATATGAGAAATGTGTATGAGAATAAACAAGTGGTGGTATTGGGCCAAATTTTCATTCCTGTTCCTGTAATTCTTAATCTTGTCAAGTACACAATGGAGGTATAAGAATCTGGTCAGGCCAGGCACAGTGGTGCACACCTGTAATCCTAGCAACTGGGGAGGCTGAGGCAGAAGTATCCCAAGTTCAAGGCCAGCCTCTGCAACTTAGCAAGACCCTGTCTTAAATAAAAACTAAAAAGGGCTGGGGATGTAGGTCAATGGAGAGTAAGTACCCTGGATTCCATCCCTAGTACCTCAAAGGGAAAAAAAAGAATCTGGCCAGATATGAAAAATTACCTATGAGCTAAAGGTCAGACCTTTAAAATTCATGACCAATGACCAGTTAACAACTGTGAAGTTGAAATGAGCAATACAAAAAATTGAGGTATTTTTTCTGATAAACTGGCTAGGTATGCAAATTGGTCTTTTCTCTTGTTAACTCAAGTTAACAGCTATAAATATGAGTAAAACATACAAAAAAAATGAGCATGGACATATCATTGGAAGGCAGCTCAACACTAAGGAACGAGGATACGTTTCTGGTCCCTGAGAAGACAGAACACCAAGAGTCCATCCATCCCTACTGGGTGAGTTAAACAACCTCCTTGGTGTCAGACACACTGAGAAGGACTCCTCCGGCCACAGAAGCTAACCCAGTCGCGAGGCATTCTTCTCTTTCTAGTGTTTTACTGGGTCACGGGAAACCTGAGCAGGATCTTGCAGGTATCAGAGAAGAGCAATGGGTGCAGCTCTGTGAGCAAATGCAGGGTCATCTCCGCTCTCATGGATTAGCAAACCAGCTTGGAGAAGGGAGCTGTCGTCTCCGACAAGAATTAGGCAGCAGGGGCTGGGGATGCAGCTCAGTGGCAGAACACTTGCCATGCGCGTGGCAGGCCCTGGATCCCAGCCCCAGCACCACACACACAAAAGGAATCGTGCAGCAGGGCACTGGACTGTACCTGTACCCACCCATACCTACTTCCATGAACTGAGTGTTCGCCCACCCTGGGAGACTCTGCATCGGAGGCTCTACAGAAGTCTAGACTGGCTTCTAAAAGTTGAACCCAGTATTTACCAGGAGCTGAGCTGTCTAAGAAGAAAGAAGAGACCAGGTGACTACACATTTGAATAGTGTGTTCTCTCTCATCAGCAAAGTGACATACAACCCCAAGAAGAACAAAGACCCACACAAAACTGCTGGGGTGAACTTCTGGAAATAAAACTGAGTGTAACAAATTGGCTTGAAAATTAGGAACTGGAGGAATATTTCTTATTGCTGAACAAAGGCCAGCAAAGTATATTTCAATGACATTCTAATATGCAAAGACTGTAATGACAGTCTGAGTGACAAGCAAGGCCACCAGAAAGCCAGACTCCTCCCCCAGCCCCAGCACAGCAGTGCCGCCCTCCCCTCCAGAGCCTCCACACAGATGCTGCATTATGCAGACCAGCCAATGCTCCAGGCTGGCATCCTGGGGCTGGGTTTAGGTGAGACTCTTTAATCAGTCTTACACTTGATCAGTGAGCAGAACAGGGAGTGATCTTTTAAATGTAAAGATTCCAGTGAGAAAACAAGGCATTGTCCAAGTAGGAGAGGACAGAAATGGCCTCTTTTAAGTATTCTGTCAAAAGTAATTCTGCAAGCCGGTGGGGGTGGCAGGTATGCCTTAATCCCCATACTTGGGAGGCTGAGATGGTAGGATCACAGGTTCAAGGCCAGTCTCAGCAACTTAGTAGTGAAACCCACAGCAAGTTAGCGAGACCCTGTTCCAAAATAAAAAATTAAAAGGGCTGGGGGTGTAGCCCAGAGGTAGAATCCCACTGGGCTTAATTCCCCATTCCCCCCCAAAAAAGTAATTCTACAAACTGTGATCAAAACCCTTTGATTTTAGAGGAAACAGGAAAACAACTGTACAGTAGTTATTTTTTCTGTTTTATCAGAGATAGACCCTAAAGAATAATGCCCGAATGACAATGTTTTGTATGCACTTACTTCTGGAAAGATCAACAGGAGATCTGTTCCCACGTTAGGCTCGCCCATAAGTTCTCACTTGGGGGCCTTTTGTTTTCTTTGCATTCACAAATTATGAAAAATGAATTTGTAAAGTAATAGTATAAATCTGAACTTATATCCTTGATGTTAAACTTGAAAATTAGATCTTTAAACACTACTTATGTAAACTACTTGGAGGCTACTGTCACACGTTTGAAAAACAGTGAAGGACACGCACTCTGTTCCACTGGAATGAAAGCTGGATACCTGCTGAAGAGGCCTGCTGAGCAGACATAAACCTGGCAGAGTCTAACCAGGCACTTTCAGAACTGTTAATACTGGGAGATTTGGTTTTACTCTAAAAAAATCATAGGGAAGATCATCCAAGAATTATCAACTCTGAATATCCATGGCATAACTGAATTAAAATGTAACAAGGTACATTAATAGATGCATTTAAACTAAGCTTCACATGTAAGCTTTAGCAAAATAAACACCATTAATTTCCATACCACGAACTTTCTCATTATACTTGAAGAGCCACGTGTATTTTTTTCTCAAACTCCTTACTTAGGAAACTATTTGTACACCACAAAGTATATTGATCCCGTGACATAACATTTTCAGTTATGTTCGGTTCAATAAATGAAGGCCTGCATTCCTAAAAATAATGATGATAAAAAAAAAACTAACCTTAGCCGGGCGTGGTGGTGCACGCTTGTAATCCCAGTACTTGGGAGGCTGAGACCGGAGGATCCGGGTTCGTGGCTAGCCTCAGCTACTTAGTGAGGCCCTCCGCAACTTAGTGAGACCTGGTTTCAAAATAAAGAACAAAAAAATAGGGCTGGGGGTATAGCTTGGAGGTAGAATGCCCCGGGGTTCAATCCCCAGTACTGCCAAAAAAAAAAAAAAAACTAACCTTCAAGAGCTGATAAGAGGAGAAATGAACTTTTTGAGCATTTATTAACTACCAGTTAATATAAGATTATTTTTTATTTTAAATAATTTTGTTGCTGCTCTTCACAAGTCACTGACAGACCAAGGTCACCACATGGACTTTTAGTTCATAAAGGCATTATTTTTGCTTCATGTTCAATTAGCCTCTTTTTATATAGTCTCTCTTCAACACTTCTTTTTTTTTTTGCAGTACTGGGGATTGAACCCAGGGGCATTTTACGTCCGAGCTACACCCCCAGCCCTATTTTTTATTCTTTATTTTGAAACGGGGTCTCACTAAGTTGCGGAGGGCCTCACTAAGTAGCTGCGGCTGGCCATGAACTTGGATCCTCCAGTCTCAGCCTACCAAGTACTGGGATTACAAGCGTGCGCCACCATGCCTGGCTTCTCTTCAACACTTTAAGGAACTATCCCTAGCACTACAAAAAAGAAAGGAAGGAAAGAAGGTTCCTTTTTGCCAGGAAAAACATTTTTTCTTAGTAATTTTGGAGGGGGTACTAGGGATTGAATCCAGATGATTCTACCTCTGAGGTACACCCCCAGTCCTTTTTATTTTTTTCCTTTTTTGTGGTGCTAGGGATTAAACCCAGGGCCATTCTACCTCTGAGCTACACCCCCAGCCCCAATTTATTTTGAAACAGGGTCTCGCTAAGTTGCTAAGGGCCTTGCTAAGTTGCGGGGTCTGGCTTCAAACCTGTGGTCCTCCTGTCTCAGTCTCCCAGTACTGGGGTTACAGGCCTGTACCACCAAGCCCGGCTTCTTAGTAATTTTAATTGGGTATTATTAAATTTCATGTTCTAGCCGGGTGTGGTGGCGCACGCTTGTAATCCTAGTACTTGGGAGGCTGAGACAGGAGGATCACAGGTTCGCAGCCAGCTTCAGCTACTTAGTGAGGCCCTCTGCAACTGAGTGAGACCCTGTTTCAAAATAAAGAATAAAAAAATAGGGCTGGGGGTGTATCTTGGAGGTAGAATGACCCTGGGTTCAATCCCTGG
>PVJS01039355.1:0-18935 GCA_004027185.1 Glis glis
TTTTTGTGATTGACTGATCTCGCTTAACATAATGTTCTCCAGATCCTTCCACTTTCTTGCAAATGATGTTATTTTGTTCTTATTTATTGCTGAGTAGAATTCCATTGTGTGTATTTCCCACAATTTTGTAATCCACTCATCTGTTGATGGACACCTAGGTTGGTTCCATAATTTGGCCACTGTGAATTGTGCTGCTATGAACATGGGTATGCATATATTACTGCAGTTTTCTGGTTTCAATCCCTTTGGTATGATACCCAGTAGTGGTATAGCCGGGTCATATGGTGGGTCCATTCCCAGTTTTCTGAGGAATCTCCACACTGATCTCCATAGTGGTTGAACTAGTTTGCAATCCCACCAACAGTGTAGAAGAGTCCCAATTTCCCCATATCCTCGCCTACATTTGTTGTTGTTAGACTTCTTAATGATTGCCATTCTAATTGGGGTTAGATGAAATCTTAGAGTAGTTTTGATTTGCATCTCCCTGATTGCTAATGATGTTGAACATTTTTTCATGTATCTATTGGCCATTTGTATCTCTTCTTTTGTGAAGTGTCTATTCATTTCAGTTGCCCACTTCTTGATCGGACTATATGTTTTCTTAGTGTAAAGTCTTTTAAGTTCTTTGTATATTCTAGATATTAGACCTCTATCAGAGGGATAGCTTGCAAAGATCTTCTCCCATTCCGTAGGCTTTCTCTTTAGGCTCTTGATGGTTTCCTTTGATGAGCAGAAGCTTTGTAGTTTAATGCTATCCCACTTATTAATTCTTGTTTTAATTTCCTGTGCTTTGGAGGTCTTGTTGAAGAAGTTTCTACCTGTGTCTATATGTTGGAGTGTTGAACCTATGCCTTCTTCTAATAATTTCACAGTCTCTGGTCTAACTTCCAGGTCTTTGATCCATCTTGAGTTGACTCCTGTGCAGGGTGAGAGGTAAGGATTTAGTTCCATTTTTCTACAGGTAGATGACCAATTTTCCCAGCTCCATTTGTTGAAAAGACTGTCCTTTCTCCAACGTATGTGTTTAGCACCTTGTTGAAAATCAATTGACTACATTTGTGAACTTGTTTCTGTATCTTCTGTTCTGTTCTACTGGTCTGTGTGTCTGTTTTTGTGCTAACACCATGCTGATTTTATTACTATAGCTCTGTAGTACAATTTGAAGTCAGGAATTGTTATGCCTCCTGCATGGTTCTTATTGCTGAGAATTGCTTTGGCTATTCTGGGTCTTTTGTTTCTCCATATAAAATTAATGACTGATTTTTCTAGATCTGTGAAAAATGATGTTGGTATTTTGATAGGGATTGCATTGACTCTGTAGATCTCTTTTTTTATTTTTTTATTTTTTTTGCGGAACTGGGGATTGAACCCAAGGGCATTCTACCTCCGAGCTACACCCCCAGCCCTATTTTTTATTCTTTATTTTGAAACAGGGTCTCACTATGTTGTGGGGGGCCTCACTAAGTAGCTGAGGCTGGCCGCGAACCTGGATCCTCCTGTCTCAGCCTCCCAAGTACTGGGATTACAAGCGTGCACCACCACGCCTGGCTCTCTGCCATATCTCTTTAAACAGAACAATGGAGTGGAAGAGTAAGTCAACCTGGGAGGGAAAGGGGTTCATGGAGCAAATCATCAATTTGAAAAATTTTACTTTTTAAAAAATCTATAGTTAGAAGATAAGTGCGCAAAGGTCAGAGACTTCAACAACAACCACCGAGAAAAGTGTTGGGTACTTCCCAAGTGCCTCATAGGTACAAGAAAAAAAAAAGCACACTTTGGATTGGAGATTGAGACAGAATAGGCCATCTGTTTTCCATTAAAATTTCTCCCATTCCAGCAGATAAGACACTGCAGAGATATTTTTAGATTTGTTAAAGAATCTCTTTTCCCCGAGGAATGGCACACACTTGGCCTTATGTGCTTACCTGGAGCAATTGTGAACGTCCAAGCAGCCTGTTTTCCTGTTTTTTGTTGTTGTTGGTGGTGGTTTTGTTTCTACATTAACAACATGGCAAGTTAGGCCTGCTCAGGTTTTAGCATCCTTCTTTGCCTGGGCTCAGCCGAGGTGAATGACCTGGAGATGGCTGGCCCCTAACCTTGATAGGATGCTTTCTGTGAAGGTGCAGCACAGTCAGAACACAGCTGAGGACTGGGTATCTCCCTTTGTGCTTACCTGAGAACACTGCCTCACTCATAGTTCACACCCTTTATAAGTCCTTGGGCACCAGTGCTAGTCTGGGTGGGTGGGCCTTGAATCCAGTACTCTGGCTGCCTCAGATTCAGGTCTGGTGAGCAGGCTCGAAGCCAGCACTACAGAGCTGCCACCTGCAGGAGCTGACCTACATTCTCACCAGCCTAGCGCTGTCAGCAGCCGGGCCTCCCAGCTAGTAAGAGGAATTCAGATTGGGGCATTTTTCTGGAACTAACAGATTCAAAAGTCCCTTTATTTTCTTTCCTTCTGTCTGTTAAAGAAGAAAGGCGGGAGTGTAGCAAATCCTGCAGTTAGAATGTTTCCCACCTTACTTTGCTACTTCTGAGCCCACAGCTCTAAAAATGGAGCTTTACTGTCAGGATCAAATTTGTATGCTCTATCTCCTAAATAGCTTTGTAGTCCCCCCCCCCTTCATCCCATTGTTACTCTTAGCTTTTCCTTCGGGCTACTGCAGTAATTTCCTATCAGGTTTCTACTTCTCTGGTCTTGCCCACTCTACACTGAATTTCTACACTGTTTTTATAAAACTCAGATCTGAAACTCCCTATTTTAAAACCCTCCAGTGAGCCAGGCATAGTGGCACACACCTGTAATCCCAATACTTGAAAGTCTGAGACAGGAGAATTGCAAGTTCAAGGACATCCTCAGCCAGGTGTGGTGGCACACTCTTGTAATCCCAGTACTTGGGAGGCTGAGACAGGAGGATCTGGGTTCGTGGCCAGCCTCAGCTACTTAGTGAGGCCCTCTGCAACTTAGTGAGACCCTGTTTCAAAATAAAAAATAAAAAAATAGGGCTGGGGGTGTAGCTCAGAGGTAGAATGCCCCTGGGTTCAATACCCAGTACCAAAAAAAAAAAAAAAAAGACAGCCTCAGCAACCTAGTGAGACTCTGCAACCTAGTGAGATCCTGTTTCAAAACAAAAACTAAATAGGGCTGGGGTTGTAGTTCAGAGGCAGAATAAGCCTGAGTACTATCCCCTGTACCAATAAATAAATAAATAAACAAACCCTACAATGGTTTCCTGTTATTTACTAATAAATTCTATGTCTTAGCCTAACATTCAAATCCTTTCACAATTTGCCCCATCTACCTTTTTATTTTCACTTCCTGTTACGTTCCCCTATACAATGTAAACTCCATCTATACTGAACTATTTACCATTTGCCTAATATTTTCTTTCTTTTTTTTTTTTTTGCGGTACTGGGGATTGAACCCAGGGGCATTCTACCTCCGAGCTACACCCCAGCCCTATTTTTTATCCTTTATTTTGAAACTGGGTCTCATGAAGTTGCAGAGGGCCTCACTAAGTAGCTGAGGCTGGCTGCAAACCCAGATCCTCTGGTCTCCACCTCCCAAGTACTGGGATTACAAGCATGCGCCACCACGTCCGGCTTGCCTAATATTTTCACGCATAGAATGAATATATGTATTTTGTCCTCACCTCACACACCTCTTGCAAACTCCTCCTGTTCATTGTTCAAGGCCAACTAAAATGTGTCTTCCTAAGCCAGGTGTGGTGGCGTATGCTTGTAATCCCAGTACTTGTGAGACTGAGACAGGAGGATCAGAGGTTCACGGCCAGCCTCAGCAATTTAGCAAGGCTCTCAGCAGCCTAGCGAGAACCTGTTTCCAAATAAGAAATAAAATCGGGCTGGGGGTGTAGCTCAGAGGTAGAATGCCTCTAGATTAGAAAGGAGGCAAATAATAGGAGAGGAGGTGAGAGAGAGAGAGAGAGATAGCAAGGGCCCAGTTGTGTCATTAAAAGGATTGGCTCTCCTTGTCTTGGTGGGCTACTTTGGAATTCAAAGAGAGGAATTCTGTGATCTAACTTAATGTTTTGATAGGATCACTCTGGCTGCTGTGGGAAGTAGACTGTATGGAATCAAAGTTATAAGCAGGGTGCTATTAAGATAATCTAGGTGAGAATCAGTGATGACTTGGACTAGGATAGTCTGAGTGTGTGTAGGCAATGAGATATGGTCAGCTTCTGAGAATACTTTAAAAGTGGAATTGAAAGGATTTGGTGAACAATTGGATGTGGATAGAAGAGAAGGAATCGAGGCAAGATGATGCTAAGGTTTTGGGCCTGATAATTGGAAGAATGAATTATCATCTACCAATGTGGAGAGAACCGTGGAGAACAAGTTTGGACACTATTGGGAAGATAAGAAGCAAACATTTATTTTGTTGTCTCTTTTGTCTGAAATAATAATAGGTAACTTTTTTGTGTGTGTGGTCCTGGGGATTGAACTCGGGGCATTCTACCTCTGAGCTACACTGCAGCCTTTTTATTTTTTTTTAATATACTTTTTATTTTGAAACAGGGTCTTGCTAAGTTGCTGAGGTTCTAGCCTTTTTTTTTTTTTTTTTTTTTTTGCGGTACCAGGGATTGAACCCAGGGGCATTCTACACCCCCGGCCCTATTTTTTATCCTTTATTTTGAAACCGGTCTCACGAAGTTGCGGAGGGCCTCGCTAAGTAGCTGAGGCTGGCCACGAACCCGGATCCTCCGGTCTCCACCTCCCAAGTACTGGGATTACAAGGGTGCGCCACCACTCCCAGCTTGAGGTTCTAGCCTTGAACCTGCAGATTTTTAAAGGCTTAACTGTGTACCTGATCCCTAGCACTTTGAAATTTTAGCTAATCTAATACCTCTAGCAACCTCCATTATCTTAGGTATTTTGGGTTTTATTTATTTCACTATTGTGAATGAGATTGCTTTCTTTTTTTTTTGGGGCCCAGGGGCATTCTACCTCCGGGCTTCACCCCCAGCCCTATTTTTTATTCTTTATTTTTGAAACAGGGTCTCACTAAGTTGTGGAGGGCCTCACTAAGTAGCTGAGGCTGGCAGTGAACCCGGATCCTCCCGTCTCAGTCTCCCAAGTACTGGAATTACAAGTGTTTGCTACCATGCTCGGCTCGAGATTGCTTTCTTGATTTCATTCTCAGTTTGGTTCGTTCTTGATGTATAAAAGTGCTACTGATTTTTGTATGTTGATTTTGTATCCTGCTACTTTACTGAATTCATTTATCAGTTCTACCAGTCTTTTGGTGGAGTTTTTATGTTTTCTATTTATAGTCATGTCTTCTATAAAGAGAGGGATCATTTGTCTCTTCCCTTCCTATTTGGATGCCTTTTAATTCTTGACTAATTGCTCTGATTTAGACTTGCAGAGCTTTGTTGAATAGGACCAGTGAAAAGTGGACATCCTTGTCTTATTCCGCTCTTAGAGAAACACTTTCATCTTTTTCCTATTCAGTATGATGTGAGCTGTGTGCTTACTATATATAGCCTTTATGATTTAGAGGTATGTTCCTTCTATACCTACTTTGTTGAAAGTTTTTAACCACAAAGAGTTGTGGGTTTTACTGAATCCTTTTCCTGCATCTATTGAAACAATCCTATGGTTTTTGACTTTCATTCCTGTTGATACTGTGCACTGTGTTTATTGATTTGCATCACTTGATCCTGGTGCCTAATCTTTTTCAGTTCCCTCTCAGTTTTTTTTTAACAGTTTTTTATTTATTGGTATTAGTTCTTCTTTAAAAGTTTGGTAGAATTGCAACAGTAAAGCCACCAGTTTGAGGCTTTTCTTTGTTGAGAGATTTTATTACTGGCTCATCTCATTATTTGTTACTGGCTCATCTCATTATTTGTTACTGGTTTGTTCATGTTTTGTTTCCTCATGGTTCACTTTTGGTAGGTTATATGTGTCCAGAAGTTTACTCATTTCTCTTAGGGTTTCCAATTTGTTGGCATACATTTGTTCATAATAGTCCCTAATGATCCTTTGTGTTTCTGGGGTATCAGTCGTAATGTGTCTTTTTTCATCTATAATTTTATTTATTTGAGTCTTCTCCTTTTTTCTTAGCCTAGCTAAAAGTTTATCAATTTTGCATATCTTTTGTTTTTTTGTTTTTTGCAGTACGGGGGATTGAACCCAGGGGCATTCCACCTCTGAGCTACACCCCCAGCCCTATTTTTTTATTCTTTATTTTGAAACAGGGTCTCACTAAGTTGTAGAGGGTCTCACTAAGTAGCTGAGGCTGGCTGCAAACCTGCAATCCTCCTGTCTCAGCCTCCCAAATTTTGCATACCTTTTTAAAAAACCAGCTCTATTTCATTGATCTTTTGCATGGTAAGAGATAGAGGTCTTTTTATTCATCTGCTTAGGGATATTCGTTTTCCCCAGCACCATTTATCGAAAAGGCAGTCCTTTCTTCAGTGTATGTTTTGGCATCTTTTAAGAAACTCAGTTGGCTGTAGATGCATGGATTTATTTCTGGGGTTGTCTTATTTTGTTCCACTCGTGTATGTGTCAGTTTTTTTGATGGAGGGGTACATTAGGGATTGAACCAGGGCCTTGTGCATGTGCCCTTATCACTGAGCTACACCCCGACCTCTGTGTGTCAGTTTTTCTGCCAGTACTGTGTTGTTTGGTTCATATAGCCTATAGTATGTCTTGGAATTGGGTATTATGATGCTTCCAGCTTTGTTGTTTTTGCTCAAGATTACTTTGGCTATTTGGAGTTTTTTGTGGTTCCATATGAATTCTAAGATTTTTTTATTTCTGTGAAAAATGACATTGGTATTTTGATGGAGACTGCATTAAATCTATAAATTATTTTGGATCATATGAACATTTTAGCAATATTAATTTTTCCAATCCATGAACATGGGAGGTCTTAACATTTTCATGTGTGTCTTCTTCAATTTCTCTCTTCACTGTTTTGTAACTTTTATTGTAGAGGTCATTTACTTTCTTGGTTAAATTTGTTCCTAGGTATTTTAAAAATTTATAGCTATTTCATATTATTAGTTCCATTTTACAGATGGGAAAACTAAGGCACAGAATGTTTACGTGGCTCAAGATCACAGACCGAGGTAGTTGAGCTCCAGAGCCCATACTCTCTCCTCTTTTCTCTTCTGTCTTTCTTGTCTTTGTCCTTTTTTTCATACTGGGGATTGAACCCCAGGGACTTCTACCTCCAAGCTGTATCCCCAGCCCTATTTTATTTTTGGTTTTCAAACAGGGTTTTGCTACCTTGATGAGGCTGTCCTCAAACCTGCGATCCTCCTATCTCAGCCTCCCAAGTACTGGGATCACAGGCGTGCGCCACTATGCCTTCCTTCCTTTCTTTTCTTTTTGTGGTCCTGGAGATGGAACCCAGAGCCTGGCTCATGCTAGGCAAGCACTCTACTACTGACCTATACCCCCAGCCCTCAGAGCTCACCCTCTTACCCACTCTATGTATAGTCTTCCACTCTACTATATAGGAAGATGAAATTATTAGATCAAGACTCAGAAGACAAGCTGCACTCCAAGGTTTAGTTAACCCCTCAGCCTTGCCCTTGAGAGCCAAGGAGGCCTGAAGCTAACCCACTTACTGATGCTGACAAATGCTACCTCCCATAGTACTGCCTGGCATGCCCTTCTTCCTCTTTTTAGTTTACATCCAGGGATACTTCATGACCAGCATAATTCCTAGCGGATAATAGATACAACTATTCTACCTATGTCATGGCACTTTTCAGACTGCATTCTAGCTACCCATTTATCTTTCTCCCTCATCAGTTGGTGACTCTCTCAAAACCAGGGACTCTGTTGAATTCGTTTTGTTGTTTTGTTAGTGTGAACTGAACCTAGGCATTCTACCTTCAAGCTACACCCCCAGCCCTTTTTTTCTTTTTTCGGTACCGGGAATTGAACCCAGGGGCGTTCTACCTCCGAGCTACACCCCCAGCCCTATTTTTTATCCTTTATTTTGAAACCAGGTCTTGCAAAGTTGTGGAGGGCCTCACTAAGTAGCTGAGGCTGGCCGTGAACCTGGATACTCCGGTCTTCGCCCCCCGAGTACTGGGATTACAAGCATGTGCCACCACACCTGGCTTCCTTTTTTTTTTTTTAATGTTGAAACAGGATCTCACTTGATTGATTAGAGTCTTGCTAAGTTGCTGAGGCTGGCCTTGAATGTTTGATCTTCCTGTCTCAGCATCCCAAGTACAGGGATTATAGGCATGTACCACCATGCCTGGCTTCAATTGTTTTTATACCACTCATAGTTCCAGAAAACCACCCTTTGATAATCTATTTATTGAGTACCTATACCTATTCTCTTCCTTATCTGTGCTAGGCACTGAAGATACAAATGTCATCATCAGTTAAAGTAGCAAGATGAAAAATATCAGTTAGGACAAGGAAATAAAACAAACAAAACAAAATGCAAACCAGAAAAAGAGTAGGGAGGAAGCCTAGCTTATCTATGATTTCCTTTTTAGACAAAGAAAGTTGGTGTTAAGGAAAGGGTACTTCCTGCTGGCCACACAACACAGGCTGTCACCCCCCTGCGCTTGAGAAGCTCAGGCACTTGCTGTCCAGGCTGAGGGGAGTGGTGGTGAGGTGGGTGCTGACAGTGGGAAGTGGGAAGGAGGAATGGACCAAGAGTGATTATGTACAGGCAGATGAGACACAGCTGTGTCTTCAAGGAACTTATAGTTTGGGGGGAGGGGCATAGGAGAGGAAATGAAAACAAACACTTTTTTTTTTTTGTGGTACTGGGGATTGAACCCAGGGGCGTTCTACCTCCGAGCTACACCCCCGGTCCTATTTTTATACTTTATTTTGAAACTGGGTCTCACAAAGTTGCGGAGGGCCTCACTAAGTAGCTGAGACTGGCCGCGAACCCGGATCCTCTGGTCTCAGCCTCCCAAGTACTGGGATTAACAAACACTTTGTTTATAAAACAAAGTGTGGCAAGACAATTATGCATGTATCTTCAAATTTGTTGTGTTTTAAAGAATAGAAGCTACAAGTAAGTAGAGTTTTGTGCAGTTATGAGAAGGCACTTTTGGACCATCAGAGCAGTCTCACAGTGAGGGCAGGAGTCTCAGGAAAGGAAGGCGTTCACTGTCAGTACAGATGTAAGGGCTGGGATAAAGGATTCATTGAAAGTGTAACAGAGCCTCTAATCCCAAATGTGAGACTGGACTAAATGGCCTTTAAGGTACCTTCTAACCTCAGCAATCTCTGACTAAATCCCTTCCCTTTTCTGGGCTTATGGATGTCATTTGTAAAATGAAGAAGAGTTAACTAAATAAAACCTATAGTGCAGCCATTCTATTATATATGCCAAGTTCAAGTAAATTAGAAATAATTCTACTTGGAAACATTGAAGAAAGGTCCTACAATTGCTCCCAAAGTACAGGGCATCTGAAGAGACAAAACAGGTGTGATTACCTGTGGCTGCAAAGTCACCTCTTGAAGCTGAATACAGACTTTAGCCATAAGACTGGATCACTTAGCTTCCCGGATTAGACCCTGACTTTCTTGAGAAATGGCACACCTCCAGATTGCTAATTACATGACAAGTTGACTACCTCAGTTATACAATCAGAAAATGATTGAAGATAAGTTCAGAGATGAATTTTCTTTAGAGTTGGAAAGGACTTAGGGAACAGCATATTAACAAAGATACATTATTAAAGCTCCAATATTTATAAATCCCAAAGAAGCTTTTAGGGATTTAGGGATTTAATCTATGACTTTTTAAACCAGCTTTCCATCGTCAGTCAAAATACCAAAGAGCATTTAAAAACTGCAGGGAGTGGCGAAACAGGCACTTATATACAGTAGCTAGTGCAAGTTCTTTCTAGAAAGCAGTGTAGCAACATATGTGAAGACGCTTAGCATGCTACTCTCATCCCCTGCACCGTTGCGGCCCTGGTCTGAGCCCCATCGTCTTTTGCCAGGAGTTTGCAGTAGCTTCCAGCTGGTCTTTGTGCTCCTCTACCCTTGTCCCCTTATAGTCTTTTCAGCACAGCCACCAGAGTGACCCTTTTCAAACAAGTCAGATCATGTTATTCTTCTGCTCAAAACCCTGTGATGGCTTCTCATTTCACTCAAGTAGTCTTAAGTCCTCACAGTAGCCTATAGGCCCTATGTGAACTGCGCAGCCCTTTATCTTTCTGACTCCCTCTGCTACTGCTGTGCCCCTCATTTCTTCCACTCTAGCCACGCTGGCCTCTTTGCTGCTCCTCTGATATGCCCCCTCTGCTCCCCAGCTTATGGCCTTGGCACTGCCTGTTTTCTGTGTTCAAAATGCTCTTCCTTCAGCTCTCTGCTTGGTTAGCCATATCACTTCAAGACTGTGGAAATCTTGCTTTCTCAGTGTCTTACCCTCATTATGCTGCTTAATATTGCAGTGCTCTCACCTTCCACACTGGCAATTCTGATGTTCTTTACCCTGCCCTTTCTCTCTTTCTTCTTGAGCACACCTCCAGATTGCCAATTAAGTGACAAGTTGGCTACCTAAGCTCTAAAATCAGAAAACGATTGAAGATCAATTCAGAGATGAATTTTCTTTGGCATTGGAAAGGATTTAGAGAACAGTATACTAACAAAGACACATCATTAAAGCTCCAGTTTTTACAAATCCCAAAGATTTTGTTTATATTTACTATTTATCCATTGCCTTCTCCCACCGTCTTAGAATATAAATGCCACAGGAACAGAGGTCTTTGTTTTGTTCACCAATATAAATCCTGAAACTAGTATTTGGCACAGAGTAGGTACTCAAATATTTTTTAAAATAGCCCTAGAAACCTCACTTCTAGAATTAATTTTTAAAGACATACAGTTACAGCTGGGTATGGTGGTGCACACATGTAATCCCAGTACTTGGAAGGCTGAGACAGGAGGATCGTAGGTTTGCAGCCAGCCTCAGCAACTTAGTGAGACCCTGTTTCCAAATAAAATAATAAAATAGGGCTGGGGGTATAGCTCAGAGATAGACTGCCCCTGAGTTCCATCCTCAGTTCCACAAGGAAAAAAAAAAAAGAAATACAGTTACAACCAAAGATTTATTTAGGTTGTTAGCTGTAATAAAAATGTATACCCCTTCCTCACACCATACACACAAATTAACTCAAAATGGCTCAACAATCTCAATCTAAGAGCCCAAACTATAAAACTCCTGGAAGAAAACATAAAGGTAAATCTTCCTGGCCTTGGGTTTGGCAACATATTCTTAGATATGAACCAAAAGCACAAGCAACAAAAGAAAAATAGACAAATAGATAAAAACAGATAAATTAAAGCTAAAAATTGCATCAAAAGCATAATCAAGAAAGTGAAAAGACTACCCACAAGATGGGAGAAAATATTTGCAAATAGTGTGTGTGTGTGTGTGTGTGTGTGTGTGTGTGTGTGTGAGAGAGAGAGAGAGAGAGAGAGAGAGAGACTAGGCTTGAACCCAGAGGCATTTTACCTCTGCGCTAGACCGCCAGCCCTATTTCATTTTTTATTTTGAAACAGGCTCTCACTAAGTTGCTGAGACTGGCCTCAAACCTGTGATCCTCCTGTCTCTACCTCCCAAGTACTGGGATTATACATGTGTCACCATGCCCAGCTGCAAATCGTATATCTGATAATGGCTCAATATTCAGAATATATAAAAAAACCTCTACAATGCAACAGCAAAATGACAACCCAATTTTAAAAATGGGCAAATGATTTGAATAGACATTTCTCCAAAGAAAATATACAAATGGCCAATACACACATGAAAAGATGTTCAGCATCATTACTCATTAGGGAAATGGAAGTCAAAACTATGGAATACCACTTCACACCCACTATAAAACCATAATAAAAAAAGGAGTCAGGCATGGTGGTACATGCCTGCAATCCCAGCACTCAGGAGGCTGAGGCAGGAGGATCGCAGGTTCGAGACAAGCCTCAGCAATTTTTAGCAAGACTCTCAGCAACCTCTAGCAAGACTCTGTTTCAAAACAAAAACTAAAAAGGCCTGGGGGTGTAGCTCGGAGGTAGAATGCCGGTGGGCTCAATCCCCAGCACCAAAAAAAAAAAAGGAAAAACAAGCATTGGTGAGGATGTGGAGAAATTTGAACCCTTGTTCATTACTAGTGGGAATGTGAAAAACAGATTGGTCATTCCTTAAAGACCTAAATTACTGTATGATTCTGCAGTTCACTGCTTGTTATATATTCAAAAGAATTGAAAACAAAGACTCAGATACATGTACACCATTGTTCTTTATAGCATTAGTCACAATAGCCAAAGAGTAGAAGCAACCCAGCTGTCTTGTCAACAGACAAACAGATAAACAAAATGTGGTGTATACATACAATGGAATATTATTCAGCTATAAAAAGAAATAAAGTTCTCATACATTCTGCAACATGGATGAACCTTAAAAACATAGCACTGAGAGAAGCCAGACACAAAAGGACAAATAGGATATGATTCCACTTACATCAGATACCTAAAGTAGCAAATTCATAGAGACAGAAAGTAGATTTGGGGTGGGGAATTACTATTAATGGACACAGAGTTCATAAAAGGTTGTATAAAGAGATCCTGATTATACTTGCACGCCATTGTAATTGTAATTACTGCCACTGAATTATACACTTAAATGGTTAAAATTCCAACTTTTATATTTACCTTGTCACAATAGAAAATTTTAAAAAATAAAGCCGTATATAATATGCTATGGTGAACTACAGTTGGCATGTACAAGCTCTTGAGAGCGGACTCTGAGCATCTCTTGGCAACTACTCATTCGGTGGTATTCGTAGCTTCGAATTGGCCATGGTGAGAGTATTTATACCATGGCAAGTGGCAGATGTTCGAGCCAGTTGTTAAATACTTACTAAGACACCACTGAATATATGTCTATAAAAATGCATAGAAAACTGTCTGGAAAAATAGATGCCAAACTATTAATGGGGTTACCCCTGGAGAGGAGAGTAGTATTGTGGCAGCAGTGTGAAAGTAAGTTTACACTTTTTATCACATGTCCTTCTATATTCCCCCCTTTTATTTTACAGTGAGAATACAGACATATTTCATGTATCACTTTTTAAAAATACTCAAAAAAGCTGGGCATGGTGGTGCATGCTTGTAATCCCAGTACTTGGGAGGCTGAGACAGAAGGATCACAGGTCAGAGGACAGGCTCAGCAAGTAGTGAGATTCTCATCATCCTAGTGAGATTCTCATCAACCTAGCGAGACCCTGTTTCCAAATAAGAAATAAAATCAGACTGGGGGTATAGTTCGAAGGTAGAATGCCTTTGGGTTCAATCCCCAGTACCACAATAAATAAATAAATAAATAAATAAATAAATAAATAAATAAACTCAAAAAATCTACACATATTAGGGTTGTGGTACTGGTGACTTTCCCTCGAGCATCTGAAAGCTGGTTACATACTGAAAGTCAAGCCTGAAGTTTGGATTCTATTTCCCCAGAAATCTGTTTGTTTTTCTTACTTAAGTAAGGCTTCTCTTGTCTTTTTGTAGGTTACCCTACAGCCTACCCGGCAGCGGCCCCTGCCTACAATCCCAGCCTGTATCCAACCAATAGCCCCAGTTATGCTCCAGGTAAGCAGAGTTGGGTGAGTGGGGTGGAAGTGTGGGGCTGTATTTGGAAAACAAGGCCACCTGCTGGCCTTTCCCGTAATTGCTCTGGCCTCAGCCTTGATTCCAGGCTTGATTCTGTGGGAGTCTCCGCTGGGAACTGAGGCATATCAGCCTCAGGGGAAGGGTGGGAGTAGACTCTCCTTCATTCTCCTTGGGTCTTAAGGTTGGCCCATCTCTCCTGTCCTTCTCACAGAACGTTTTCTGCTCTCCCAAGCAATATCCAAATCCATTCTTTGCTCAGTTTCCCCTGAGGCTGCCATCTGGAAACACACAAAATATACACAGCAGACTCCTGGGTAAGATTTGGAAGAGCGTGAGAGACTTGCCATCAGAGTAAAGAGCTGGCTTTCAGCTCTTCTGATACAGCTTTACTTCTGATATAGCTACTTGTTTTTCAAAAGTAATAAAGGCCCAATACTTCTTGGATAGAGGTAGAAATGGCTATGAAAATATTGAGAAGGTTTGTTCTGTTTGGGGCCAGGAGCATTGCAGAGGCCTTACACTGATCCAGCCCCCGGTTCAGCTAGTGCTTTCACTCTCAAGAGCAGAAGAAAGGTGGGCGTGGTGGCACGTGCCTCTAGTTCCAGCTACTCAGGAGGCAGAAGCAGGAGGATCACAAGTTTAAGGCCAGGATGGGCAACTTAGCAAGACTGTCTCAGTAAATAAAAAGGACTGGGGATATAACTTAGTGGAAGAGCACCTGCCTAGCATGTGCAAGGCCCTGGGTTTGATTCCCCAGTATGGAGGTAGGGTGGGGGTGGGGAGAGAAAAGAAAAAGAGCAGGAGAAAGTGTGGGCTTTGCGGTTAGAAAGTCCTGGGCTTGCCGGGCGTGGTGGTGCACGCTTGTAATCCCAGTACTTTGGGAGGCGGAGACCGGAGGATCTGAGTTCTCGGCCAGCCTCAGCTCTCTCTCTCTCTACTTAGTGAGGCCCTCCGCAACTTCGTGAGACCCAGTTTCAAAATAAAGTATAAAAAAATAGGGCCGGAGGTGTAGCGGGGAGGTAGAACGCCTGTGGGTTCAATCCCCGGTACCGCAAAAAAAAAAAAAAGAAAGTCCTGGGCTTGAATCCTGATTCCCCAACTTACTCATTGGAAAGCCTTGAGCAAGTCGCCTCACCTCTCTGAGATTCCACTGTAACTATATACCTCAGGGTTGTAGGTGGTTTTATGTAAGTTCCTCTTCAATTACTCAACAAGTATTTATTTTTTCAGTGTCCTCCATGCAGGAATAAAAAAATTAAAAGATACCATCTTTGCCTGAAGTAGCTTATGGTCCATATTAGAGCCTGGCATATAAACAAATTCAGTGTAGTACAATGCAGTATTATAAAAGGAATATGTATTAGAGGAGAGAACCAGTCTGCCTTGGGGGTAAGAGTATAGGGGAAGCTTCACAGAGGAGCAATCAACAGAGTTGAGGGAGAAGCAGTGCACATGGGGAGGAGTGGACATTCCAGGCACAGCAAGCGTGGCCGAGGCAGAGATATGTGGGAACATGGCCCTGTTAGGAACTTAGGTAGTGGGAATGGTTGAAATGTAGATGGGGTTCAGCCTCTTTTCTTAACTGTGGAAGAAGTGTTTAGTTCCACATCACCCAGTGAATTAGCAACAGCCTGTGGACTAGAACCCTGGCAGCTCCTCTTTGTCAGTCCCACCTTTTTCTGTGCCAATCCAGTACTCATTCTACTGTCACTCCCTTTCTTCTGGGATTTTTGAAGCAGAAAAGAATATGAGCTGTGTTTGAAGACCTAGATTTGAGCCCTGGAATCATATCATAATCATATTAAACACACACACACACACACACAGAGTTATCAGACAGCCTCCTCTTTTTTGGCTTTATCATCACCTATTTACATAAAATAGGTGCTTAGATAGATGTGTCATTACACAGGTATTTATTTTGGCCCTGTGATACTCTGGAAGACACTGGAGGTGGTTCAGACTTGTGGAAGCTGCCATCACTGCCTTCAAATAGCTTGTATTGGGAGCAGTGACACATGGGCTAAAAATTTATAATTGTATCTCAGCATTGATTTTATATTTCCTTTTTACCAATAAGATAAAATATTTCCAACCTTCACTTCCTCTACAATAGGAGGCAGTAACAATAAAAACTACAGAAATTCTCTAATAGAATAATTAAATTTGAAGCCAGGTGTGGTGGCAACACACCTGTAATCCCATTCCTCAAGAGGCTGAGACAAGAGGATCACAGGTTCGCAGCCAGCCTCAGTAACTTAGCGAGGCCCTCAGCAACTTAGTGAGACCCTATTTCAAAATAAAACATAAAATAGGGCTGGGAGTGTAGCTCAGAGGTAGATGTCTCTGGGTTCAGTCCACAGTACCACACACACAAAAAAATAAATTTGATAAGTTCTATATTAAAAACTATGGTAGCTGATGTGTGCATATATTTATGTATCACTTTGTGTTTTTTTTTTTTTTTTTGCGGTACCGGGGATTGAACCCAGGGGCGTTTTACCTCCAAGCTACATCCCCGGCCCTGTTTTTTATACTTTATTTTGAAACCGGGTCTCACGAAGTTGTGGAGGGCCTCACTAAGTAGCTGAGGCTGGCCAAGAACCCGGATCCTCCGGTCTCTGCCTCCCAAGTACTGGGATTACAAGCGTGCGCCACCACGCCCGCCTTCACTTTGAATCTCACTATGATGTATAACTACAATGTACCAATGAAAGTATAAAAAATTTTAAAGACCACAGTAGCTTTATCAAGTTTATCATTATATGTAAGTGATTTAAATCTTAATGTGCTGAGATCTGTGAGTGGCTTTGTAAACTATATAGTCTAAAACAAAGTGAGGTGATTTGTGGCAGAAAGTCAGGTGTGAGGAAGAGTCATTGTCTTCATAGTCAGGAGGTGACGGGGACCTCATTGGCAGCAGTCAGGGAGGTGGGGAAGCTGGGAGCAGCGTGCAGTGACTCAGGGAGGAAAGGAGTAGACTTAGCAGACACAGGCTACACTTACAAGAAGCTTGGCTCCCAGGGAAAGAAAAACAAAAGGGCCTTGACTAGAAGGGCACATAGGGCTGAAGGAGGGTTTTTTTCCAGTAGGAGCAGGATTAAACAAACACTGATGGGGAGGAGCAAGTGGAGGGGACAGTAAGAGATGTGGGAGAGCCGTGCCACACAGCCATACCTCCACAGAAGCTGCAGTGGGGTGGGAATCCAGAGCTCAGTTCTCTTCCTTGATTGGGGGAGTTGAGTGGCAGAGGTGGGGTATCTTACACAGAGAAACCTCAGACCGCAGGAAAAGTCACAGGCGGATGTGCTTGGATTCGTTTCTGAGTGGAAAGTGGAGAATTCTTACCTGTTGGCCTTGATTTGCTAACCCAGAGGTGAGCAGGGTTAGAGGAAGGGCCAAGGTGTGAATGTACCAAGAGATCTCACAGAGCAGAGTGACATTGGAGGCTGACTGAGGTGGAGGCTATGAATTGGTCCAGGCTGTAATCCCCAGCAGTGGGCTATTTTCTCATAACGTTCAGCATTTCTGGAGAGATTGTAGGATTGTTTTAGGATCAGTTTGGCAAGAAAATGAAAGGACGAGGAATCAATAGCTACTATTTATTGAATGGTTCGTTGTGTCATGTCAGAGACTGTTTAAACCCTTTCCAATTGTTAACTTGTTTTATATCACACCAGACCTTTGATGTCAGTATTGTTGTTATTCCCATTTTCCAAATGGGAAAACTAAAACTCAGAGATGTTAGGTAACTAGCTCAAAGATCCACCCCCTGGCATCCTGCCATAGCACCCACATGAACTCTTTTTTTTTGGCGGTACCGGGGATTGAACCCAGGGGCATTCTATCTCCGGGCTACACCCCCAGCCCTATTTTTATTCTCTATTTTGAAACAGGGTCTCACTAAGTTGCAGAGGACCTCACTAAGTAGCTGAGGCTGGCCGCGAACCTGGATCCTCCCGTCTCAGCCTCCCAAGTACTGGGATTACAAGCGTGAGCCACCACGCCCGGCTCCCACATGAACTCATAACCATTGCATTGTCCTTGAGACAGTAGGCAGAGAGAAGTCCAAGTGTTAAACTAGAGCAGAGAACAGTAAGGCTAGAGAGGGCAGGTAGTGAGGGAAAGGAGGAGGCTGAGACTGTGTGTGTGTGGGGGGGGGGGGGGTGTCGGGAGGTGGAAAAGCTGCTAGCATGTGCAGAGGACTGTTTTAATTTTAAAACAAAGTAAGTTCTCATCTAACCTGACTTACCCCCAATTTTATGTTTTTAAAGGTCACTATATTCCAGACTATTACTAAAGTAACCCATACCATTTGCTAAGAAACCCCCAAAACCCACAAGAGAGGATAGCGCCTAGTACATTGTGTTAGAAAGCACTAGTACATTCTGGGAGGTGGAAACCTGGGCTGTAGCACTAACTCTGCTTCTGATTTTGGCATGACCTTGAGGAGATCCCTTTCCCTTTACACACACACACACACACACACACACACACACACACACACACACACACATCTGGGTCTGCACACACGCGCGTGCGCGCGTGCTCACACACACACACACCTGGGTCTGTACACACACGCGTGTGCACACACACACGCACACCTGGGTCTGCTTCATATTGTGGGATGCTTGCATCTGCATTCATAGGTTTCCTGATTGCAGTGGGGAGGTTCACATACCTGGGTCTGCACACACACACACACACACACACACACCTGGGTCTGCTTCATATTGTGGGATGCTGGCATCTGCATTCACAGGTTTCCTGATTGCAGTGGGGAGGTTCTGCTGCGGAGGAGCTGGCCCAAGGTCAGAGAAGACAGTGTAGGTTGTTCTCAGCTTCCTGCCAGAGCTGATGCAGAGAGGTGCCTGCATCACCGGAGCAGCTGCCTGCAAAGGAGCCAGGCTCTGAGGTTTAAATTTCTTTCAGTTGCTTCAAGGAGACAAGAATTTGCTTCAGAGAGCGCTATTTTTAGCAGCTCTGAGTATCCCAAGATGTCATCTGTCCAGGATGCAGGGAAATGTTTCACCCTTTCATTGGTTCTGAAAGCAACGTGGGTACTTGGAACTTTTTTCCAAGCTCTTAATAATTTTAGGGATCTTATTTAAGAACTTTTTGGACCTATAGGAGGCAGGAGCCAGCCAAGACTGGGTTTTCAGAATTTGGAGAACAAAGGGTTTATCTTTTTTTTTTTTTTTTGCGGTACTGGGGATTGAACCCAGGGGAGTTCTACCACTGCGCTACACCCCCAGCCCTATTTTTTACACTTTATTTTGAAACTGGGTCTCACG
>PVJS01039356.1:0-18932 GCA_004027185.1 Glis glis
TCACTAAGTAGCTGAGGCTGGCTGCAAACCTGTGATCTTCCTGTCTCAGCCTCCCAAGTACTGGGATTATAAGCGTGTGCCAGCATGCCCAGCTATAATATTTTATAAATATTAAAAACTTGGGATTGGGGATTTAGCTCAGGTGGAGCATGCATGAGGCCCAGGTTCAATCCCCAATATACACAACAAGCAAACAAAAATATTAGAGCTTTATTTTATTCATCATTGTATGTATTTTTTCTTTCATTAAAATAGTATTAATAGCCAGGTGTGGTGGCACACACCTATAATCCCAGTACTTGGGAGGCTGAGTCAGGGGTATTATAGATTCAACACCAGCCTCAACAACTTAGGGAGACTCTCAGCAACTTAGTGAGACTCTGTTGCAAAATGAAAAATAAAATAGGCCTGGGGTGTAGTTCAGAAGTAGAATGCCCCTGGGTTCAACTCCAAGTACTACGTATATGTGTGCATATGTATATGTATATGTATATGCATATGTATATGTATTATTAATATAGTTTACTCTTATTAATTACTACTAGTTATCTTTGAATAAGAGTAGTGGGATCACACATGCTCCATTATTTTAAAACTATGGATTAAATAGATGATGAAATAGTTATCTGAAGGTTTATCTCAGAGTTCAGCTTATTTTGATAGTCAGTTGTAATGAGTTTCATAGCTGAAAGAAATATCTTTCCAAGATGCATAGATTCAAATGAAAGACCTGCGTTCATGGCTGTGCCTCCTCAACTATGATGCTCATTTTAAAATTCCATCTATCAATCATGCAACATTTTTTATTGAAAGTTGGCTGGTAAGTTTACATATTCTCTGATATCATCTAGTTTTCTATTCAAATTAATCAGGATTTGCTAAAATTTTTATATTTTTAATAAATGGTTTTAAAATAGTTGACACTCTCCATTTGGAAGATTTTGAAATAGAAAATTCTTTGCCAGCTGGGTGGGTTGGCATGCATCTGTAATCCTGTACTTGGGAGGCTGAGACAGGGGATCACAGGTTCAAGGCCAGCCTTAGCAATTTAGCAAGACCCTCAGCAACTTAGTGAGATCCTGTTTCAGCAATAAAAAATAAAAAGGACTGAGGTTGTAGCTTGGAGATAGAACACCCCTGGGTTCAATCCCCAGTACCAAAAAAAAGTTCTTTTTCAACTTTGAAAATTTTTGGATTTTTATAGTAACATACTGACTTACAGTTTTTCTTTCTACAAGTCGCATATAAATAAAAGCATTTCTAAACTTCTGCTTTCAAACACTTGAAATTTATAGCTTCTATTACCCTCTGAAAGCAATATCATATTTCAGTTATTTGTTAAATTATTACCTTTTCTTTGAAGGGTAAGATGAAATTTGTTTTTTATTTTTTAAGTACTTTTATTGGTGCATTATAGTTTCAGATCATAATGTAGTTCATAGTGATAGTGACATACATGCACACAGCACTTAGATAGAGATAAATAGATATAGACCTGTTGGGTAGCATACAACTGAGAGCTGCTAGTAATCACAGAAAGCAATGATAAATTTGGAACACTTGTGTTGCAGTAAAAAAAAAAGTTGGGCAACTTAGATTTACTTGATTAAGGGATGGCCAGGGAAGCTCTGTGGTGCACACACTGTTCACTGTTACTCCCAGCTCGTGACAAAGCATGATGTGCATTCTCTTACCTGGAAGTGCCATTGTTGACATTCGGAGAACCTTTGTGCACGTCTGCCTTTTACTTCTTTGTTATGGTAGTTCCGAAGGAGGCAGGGAATAAGGTTCAAGTTCAATATCTCTGCAATCTTAGCCTGGAATTGTTTGTGCCAGCCAAAGATATTGTGTGTGTGTGTGTGTGTGTGTGTGTGTGTGTGTGCGTGTGTGTGTTTCATTATTATACAAGAAACTTCCAGAGTGACTCCAGAATATTTTCCATTAAGTTTCAGAGAAATTTTGGAAAGCTCTGTCGGTTGCATGAACTTAAAAACGGCTGAAGACAAATCACAGTTTGCTTGTCGTGGTCTTAACGCTCAGGTTTTAAATGTCATGCTAAATCACAGGGACTGAAATCTATCATTAAATAATATCTGAGATATTAAATAGTAACTTAGGACACATCACACGCTTTGAGTGAGGTCATTGTTTGGGACAGTAGATAAAAACATACTTTGAAGAGTTCTGATCATGTCTAATTTGGCCGGTCATCCTTTTGTCGGATCTGATTATATTGTCATTGTTTTTACTGATGTGACTCCAAAGAGCTTGTACTAGGGACAGGAGGAGTCTAAGCTCTTTTGTTTGTATCTTATTTGTATTTATATATTTTTTGCCAGACTCTTTTCGGTTCACTTGTCCATTTTGTTACTTGGTTAAAACCAGATAAAAGAATGCCTAAAACTTAAGCTTATGTAAACTGCCGAATTTCCCAATATGCTGCACATGGATACAGCAGGTGGAGGAGGACAGGTCCTGCTCCAGCCTAGGGTGCGGGGTCTTCTGCTCCTCTCTCAAGTTGCTCTGGGCACCAAGTTGCACTTCACGGCATGCAGGCTGACAGAGGGCTCTGGCCTCAACCCATACATTAAATACTAGTAAAGCATAACTAATCTTTTCTATTATTGCAAAATATAAATAGAATGTCCCAAATCCTCCTCCTCTACCCCAGTAATCACTTTGAGCATCTCTTCAGGTACCACCCTGCTAAAGATGACAACTGTAGGGGATAATTGGAAACCGTGCTCACAGTGGCAGGACAGACAGAAGCAAGGTGACCAGCCGTGACCCTCTGAAGTCCATCCCTGGGGCTGTGAGGACGTGCTGAGACACTTAACATGAAACAGTCTTTTTTTTTTTTCTGTACTGGGGATTGAATCCAGGGGCATTCTACCTCTGAGCGACACCCCCAGCCCTATTTTATTTTTTATTCTTTATTTTGAAACAGGGTCTCACTAAGTTGCAGAGGGCCTTACTAATAGCTGAGGCTGGCTGTGAACCCGGATCCTCCAGTCTCAGCCTCCCAAGTACTGGGATTACAAGCGTGTGCCACCACGCCCGGCTTAACATGAAACACTCATATAGCCTGTGTATGTGTGTGTGTGTGTGTGTGTGTGTGTGTGTGTGCATGCACGCACATGTGTGCATTAACCCTCCAGTCATGCGGATAGAGGAAGCACTGTGTTCTACATTTTTAATGGCATCATAGATTTATTATGAATTACCCAAGTAAGAAAATTCATCCTAGCCAGGCATTGTGGCACATGCTTGTAATCCCAGTACTTGGGAGGCCAAGACAGGAGGATCACAGGTTTGAGGTCAGCCTCAGCAACTTAGTGAGACCCTGTTTCAAAATAAAACATTAAAAGGGCTGGGGTACGGGATGTAGCTCAGAGGTAGAAGGTCTCAGAGTTCAATTCCCAGTACTACCAAAAAAAAAAAGGAAATTTATTCTAAGAATTTATACTGATATAACTGATTTGAAAACAATGTATCAAAATGAGGAGAAAATCCTTTAATATTTATGATAATTTTTACATCCTACATCTTTGCCAGATGTACAGTACTGTTTCACAAATGCAGGATTGCACATCTTGTTCATTACTATGTCGCACAGCTTCAGAGTGAGCACACAGTAGGCATTCAGGCAATATTTGCTGAATGAATGAATGCAAGAAAGAACAAGCAGTCCACTCTTTGTGTGTTTACCTCCTTACTGGCCTCACAATATTTTTCCTGCCCTTGTGTTTCCTCTGTACTGATTTACTTGTGTATTTATTTAATTATGATGTGTTTCATATGTAATTGTAAGCTACCTTGAATCAGATACTAGCAAGGTGACAGACGATATTATAATTGCAGGCATCCTTTACTGAGTGCTTACATACTATTGAGTGCTAGAACTTTTGCTAAGTACTTCATAGATACTTGCTTATTGAATGCTCACACAACCTTATGAGGTAGGTATTTCTGGTTCCAGTCAGCAGCAAAAGGGAGCTTGGATTAGTTAAATAACTTGCTCTAAGTCAAGGTGAAATTTTAATTCTGATCTACTTTCCAGAGCTTAGTCTTTTAGAGTGTTCACAACTGATTCACAAGGAGATTACTCAAAATATTGGGGGGAGGGATAAAATAGTAAGAGTCCTTTATTGACTTGAAAATCCATGTTTGTTTAACAGCATAATTTTTCTTGGATCCATTGTTTTGAAATGTCCATTAAGATTCTTCCTACATTTGGTCCATGTGGCATCAGTCACATCTTACACAGGATATCTATGTTATATTTGGTCTGATTGTGTGTGTGTGTGTGTGTGTGTGTGTGTGTGTGTGTGTGTGTGTTTGTGTGTGGTACTGGGCATTGAGCCCAAGGTCATTCTACCTCTGAGCTACACCCCAGCCCTATTTATTTTTATTTTGAAATAGGGCCTTACTAAGTTGCTAAGGGTCTCACTAAGTTTCTGAGGCTGGCCTTAAATCTGTGATGATCCTCCTGTCTCAGCCTCCCAAGTACTGGGATTATAGGTGTGTACCACTATACCCGGCTGGTCTGATTTTTTTTTAACTTGAATTTTTATGTATCTGTGAAAACAATTCATTTAATTTTTCTTAGGAAATATTTCACACTAAGACTAAGGTCTTAGTTATATGGATAGTACCCTTATTGTGTGGGAAAGCAAAAATTCATCCTTAAATTAATACGTGAATCAAATGGTGTCTTAATTGTCTTAAAAGGAAGGAATTAGGAAGCAGGGTGAAGCATTTTGGAAGCATATCAGGTAGTAGTTTACTGGGGATTTCTGTGTCAGAACACAATAGTTGAATGTTCCAAATCTGACTAAAAGATTTTTCTTTTCAGTCTCTGAGCATGAGCTATTTTCAAAGGATCATTTCTTGTGCTATGAGTCTCAAATTTTTTTTCTTTTTTCACACCCCAGTTTTCTACGTTAGTTCTTATTTTGAAAAAAAATCTTTAAGTCTTTTCTCCACCCTTCTCCACCTCCTCAAAATGTGAAATCATCTGTAAGCTTTGAGAGTGTCGTTGTGGAAATTACTCATCCTTAGAGAATTTCATGGTAATAACCACAGCCACATTCCAGATAAATTAAGTGTGCATGAATTACTGCAGCCTCCATGCTCGCCCTGCCCCTTCTGCACCTTCCAGGATTGCTGTGTGCCATTAGCATATCAGATGTCAGAATCGCCCTTAATCCAGGGCGAGACACTCCTCCACCCAGGCCCTGGAGATTTCAAGGCAAACCCTACCTTTTGTTTTTAGAGGGAACACTAAACTGTACAACCTCATCGCTATAATCTCCCTAGGAGGTTCTGTAGGGTCTAAAAATGGAAATTAAACCACTTTTTTTTTTGTGTGTGTGTGTATTTGTGTTTGAAAACATGAAGGAGACATCATTAATGCATCTTGGAAACTTATGTCATTTGACTTGTCCTAATGTCATATGAGGTCTCCGTGAAGGGACGTGACCAAAATACCTGTAATCAAGGCGAGAGGTCTTTGGAAAAGAAATAATGTAATTTTTATTATAGTCGGGAAACCGTATGAGTGATAAAAATGAGTCTCATCGGAGTAACTCTTTTAAGAGCGTAGCTTCTGTGAAGTTCGCTTGAGGCTGAGACCACTAGTTTATTTGAAGTCATCAAGTGCTTGAAATAGCATGGCTTCTCTATGCTAAGATTCATGTGACTGATCACATGAAAAGCACAAGGAATAATGATGAGTTTTGTTGGGAGCCTCCGTTTCCCTAATTGCTCCTTAAAACACATGTTTCCAAATGGCTAGGGGGGACAAATTGACATCCATAGAAATGGTTAAATCCTGGCTTGGAATTCCATGGGAATTAGCAGTCGGCAGACCAAGTCTCTGGCCTGAAATGTCATGGTTGGACCATGACTTCCTATAGGGCTGCTGTTCATGGTCAGTTTCTTGTTTTTCTTTCTTCAATGTGTACACATGCCCAGAGGCTGTTTGTAATGGGAGAATTTTAAGAAATTCATAAATTTAAAACACCCCACACGTACAAAATTCTTTCTGGATGTGTCATCTTAAAGCTCTTTTCCCAAAACCCCATAAAATAAAGCAGCATAGTGAACATCTCTTTTTAATATTCTCTCATATTTAATTTTGTGGACATTTTCCTAAGTATTAGGTAGCATCATGCATAGAGCAAACTAAACTGGCCATCTGAGTTTAAGTGGCCTGTGGTCATCTTTTGATGTTATTTCCTCGAATTAAAATGGACCTTACACTTAATTTTGAAGCAAAGAAATGTAATTTAAAGAAGTAATGCAAACTTATATGCTCTGGTAAGAAGATTTTGCATGTCTGTTTTGAAAGGTGTTTATATAGCATGAATTAACTTGCTTTGTATATAAAAGGACTATAACTCTTCAAAGAGCAAGCATCTGATCTTTAAGAACTGAGTTCATGGAGGTTAAATTGTGCTCAGTGAGTTTAAGGTAAAAAAAGAAAGAAAAAGGAGATTATACCTCTTCTTATGGCGGGAAGAAACTCATTTCCAGGGCAGAGACTCCTGAAACCCATAAAATACGTTCCAGACCCAAGACTTGATGAGTTCATGCATCGTTATCTGGACACTTCTGCCATAGAGAGAGACTTGGGACTAGTTTCCTTTTATTGAATGGGGGTAAGTGGGAGACACATTTTAAAATTTAATTTAAAACTTTTCTACTGTTCAATGCTAGTGATCTCCTTTTATGCAGCCAACCTTTCAGACCTCGGAAATCCAAAACTCAAATGAGGTCCAAACCAAGAAATGCAGAGCGCTGACAAATATATCTGCGGAGCCGAAAGCAAAGTGTTCTCTGACATCCAGGCAGGAGGCAGAGAAACCGAACCAGGGATTCTTAAACTTGTTCATGCTCTGGATCATGAACCCTTTGGCAGTGTGGTTTATAGTTCTAAATGTATAAAACAAAATAGGTGGGATTGCAAAGAAAGTCACCTATGTTGAAATGCAGTATTGATTAAAATACGTAAAAACTACCAATTTATTATATAATAATAGTTGTGCCTTTATTAAGGTATGAAAAAACGGGACCTGGCAGGAGGCTTAATGATAACCATCATTTTGAAACAGAATGAGCATCAGCGACACACAGAAATATCTGCAGAGATAGAACACGATATGAAAGTGTCTCAGATTGCTATGGATGGCAATGTCATAGAAACTCCTGATAATTCTATGGTTTGTTGAAGGAACTGCTTCATTTCAAATGAGGTTAGTGAAACTGAAGACATCATTTCTTTCCATATGATTTCACAGACTTCCTGGAATCACCCCTTCGGGATCTGTGGACCCCTGGCCAAAAAGCCTTGATCTAAATCAACGGAAGGTCATGGCCACACCTCTATTGTTGCACATGTTTGCGGAGGATTTTGCCTCCTATTTTGATCCTCTTAGCAAGTGAGCAGCATTTACCATATGGCTATTTATTCCAAGGAGGTTTTAACTAACAACAAAAACAAGAGCAGTGACTGACAAGTGGTTTCTTTGTTTGTCTTGAGGTTATTTCTTTAAAAGTGCAAGAAAAAGGATATATCTTCTTTTCAAAGACCCAAGCCCATGATTTTATTCTATCAAACAGTACCACTTGAGTGGTCTTATATTTTTAACTTGTCTTTTTTTTGGTCCTGGAGGCTGAACCCAGGGACATTCTATATCTGAGTTATACCCCCAACTCTAGTTTATTTTTTATTTTGAGTCAGGGTCTCACTAAGTTGCTGAGGCTGACCTGGAACCTTCGCTCCTTCTGTCTCAGCCTCCCACTTGGGATTACAGGGGTATACCACCACACCCAGCATCTAGATTATTTATAATACTTAGTTTTATATAAATGCTATACAAGTAGTTGTTATATCATATTTTAACTTTTTATGTGCATTACATCTGACCAAGTAAGTCGTTGCAAAGTCTTCAAGGGAAATAATATATATTGCAGATTTTTTCCATTTACAGATTGCCTAGAAAAGTGGTTCACACAGAGCAAAAACTTAATATTTGCAGGTTGAAGGCAATGACAAGCTATAAAATACCAGTATAAACACTGCGTCACTTGAAAACCCTCCCCTAGAAAAGTTGGAGGTTACTTGGGTTTTTGTCTTATTTATCCTATGGCTGACACATAGAATGGGAAAAGATAAGTCATCCCATAGAAAACTTGTGAGTTCTATGAAACCTTACCACAGTTGATTGAAAATGGATTATTTTGCCTAACTACCTGTTAGGTTAAAGCCATTTCTTCACTATACAGCCACCCTGCATTACTTTAAAGTCCCAATAACAGAAAACTGGCCATTCCTAAGATGGTTCATTCATAAATCTTTTTTTGGGGGGGAATCATTTTATTGTTAGAAAGCACTTTCTCAGAGTGAGAAATACTTTCCCTTCCTTAGCTTTCAGGAAGTCTTGATGATAGAGTGGGATGCTGAGCACCAAGAGGCAAGAATTTTGCCCTGAAGGGCTCTGTCTAAAGACTGCAGAGAGAAAGCCATTGATCTCATTGTAGCCACAGCTGAAATGGTGGCAACAAATAACTTCTGATGAGCCCATGTGACTGAGTCATCATCTTTTGAAAAGGATCCTACTGCGGAGTTTATCCTGTGACTTGTCTGGTCTCTGGAGTCATGCATCATGGGTCGGAATCTTAGTTCCAGAACTTCCAATTTCATGAATTTGTAAAAGCCATTGACTGTTTTTAAAGTTTACATCCTCTTCTGAAAAATGGTAACAGTGTCTCATAGAACTTTTGATGAAAATTAAATAAGATAATGCAAGAAAATCACCAGCTTAGTACTTAGTAAGAATGTTCTTAGGTGCATGTAACAGAAAGAACCAAATAAAAATAGCTTGAACTATACAAGAGTTTTGTTATCCCACGTAAGAGGGTTAGAGGTAGGAGATGTTTTAGAGTTTGTTTAATAACATCAGAGGTCCAGGTTTTTTCTTCATCTTTCTGCTCACCCCTTCCTTCCTTCCTTCCTTCCTTCCTTCCTTCCTTCCTTCCTTCCTCTCTCTCTCCCTCCCTCCCTCCTTCCCTCCCTTCCTCCTTCCCTCCCTCCTTCCTTTGTACTGGAGATTGAACTCAGTAGCATTCTACCTCCGAGCTATACCCCAGCCCTATTTTATTTTTTGTTTTGAAACAATGTCTTGCTAAGTTGCCAAGGCTGGCCTTAAACTTGAGATCCTCTTGTCTCAGCCTCCCAAGTACTAGAATTATAGATGTGCATCACTACACCCGATTTCATGTTTGTTTTATTCTCAGACTTTTCAAGATGTTTGAGCAGCTCCAGACATACGTCCTTACAAAATAAGCTTCACAGCAAGTTTTCTCTTACATTTTATTGGTTAAGATGCATCAAGTGCCCATTTTATAAACCAATCAATAGAAAAGAGGATGATTATTATGAGTAGCTTAAATTAATCAGACATTACCTTCTGGGGTTGGGGAGGGTCACCCCCAATTTCTTCTTAGGAGATGGTCACTGGATTACTGAACAAAATTTAGGTTCTATTAACAAGGGAAAAGTGGAGGAATGGATGCTTAGAGACAGCCAATGGTCTCCGCCTTATTACCTTCACATGCTACTTTAAAATTGAGAGAAACTATAGGACTGGGGTATAGTGGTTACAACACAGTTCTTCCAGCTCCTAACTGTGAATGATCTTGGACAAGTCATTTAGCCTCTCCAACCTCAGTTTCTCCATTTGCAAAATGGAGGTAAATAATTATGTCTATAATTAGAGCCATAAGTATGTGAAAGCCATTTATCAATTCTTATTTAAACTTATATGTAAACTTGATATATTAGGATAAGTTTCTAATGAGGAATGTAATCATTCAATTTTTCAGTTTTAAAGTTGACAATTAAACCCAGCTGTCTTGTGGTTTCTCATATGATCTTAAAATACTTTTATAATTGTGTACTCTAATACACATAGAGAAAAGTACATAAAATATAAAGGTACAGTGTAACAATTTGATGTAAAATGAATACTTGGGGAATCCCTATCTATGTCAAGCAGCAGCAGCATTGCCAGCACTGTAGAAGCCCCCCTTTTTAATAATCTTTAAATACATAATCTTTACATATATATACAAGCACACTACATATTTACATGTATACACATAGTATGTATATATTCATATATAGCATAACAAACACAATGTTTATATTTCAATAGCTTGCATTGTGTCATAGTTATCTCAAACTATTTTGCATTCTTGTATTGATTATTCTTTTCTATATTCTTCTATAGTAATCACTACTCACTCCATGACTATTTATTGTATATATCTTGAGTACTGTTCCAGGCATGAATCTTCTCTTGATGAAGGTACTCCTAAGTATAGGATTTTTTCCCAATTTGCAGAGTTATTTTGAAATTTTTATTAATATGTTTTTTTCCACCAAACTCCAAAGCTCAGAATTTCAGGTTGTTGTGAACTGAAACAAATCTTTCACAAAATTTGCAGAGCGATATACCCCTAAGTTTGTTTGTTTCTATTTTTTAATCACAATGATTTCTCAGTTGATGACAAAGAAATTCTTTACAAGATTTAAGTTTTTGAGTAGACTTCATTTTTTCATTTTCCTCATGAATATTATCTCCAAATTCTGCATTATGCCTTGATATTTGTTACATTATTAATATTAGTGTTAGGAATGATTGGACTTGAAGAATTCTACTTCCAGTCAAGTTGGAATAATAGGGATTGAATTTTTCCTCCTACATGAAACAATTAAAAAACTAGATAACCAAAAACAAAACTCAAGATACTATATTGGATGTTGTACAATCAAGTCGAGCAGTTCTGGATGGACAGGAAACAAAGATGGCCATCCACAGGATTCTCTCATCCAGCTTACTTCCTTTAGGAAGTTCCTACAATGTAGCACAAAGAAGGGAACACAGACAGATGCATCCAACCTTTGAGTCAAAGAGATAGTTCAGTAGAGATCAAACAGTTAGAGTTGGCATCATAGAAGAATACCAAAAAGTAGAAATCTGTACAGATCCCTGCAGAAAGTGTCCCCTAGCACTTAGTTGGGTAATGACCAGCATTTGTGCATGAGGAAAAAACTCCAAGCTGATGAGGAACCACTTAAAAGGATTAGCAGGAACAGTCCCTACAGGTCAGACAGGACCAGGAATGATGCTTGCTCCCAGCAACAAGAGCAGAAAAATCTCATAAGGCATGGGGCATCAATTAGAGTCTTACAAAGAGTCTTGCCCAAGTACCAGGGAAAACAACACCTACACTAAGCATTGCTCCGCTTTTGCCTAAGTTTCAAAGCAAGATTTGAAAGGCTCAAACCAATTTCAATTAATTCACCTGTGTCTCAGAATAAAGTTCAAGAATATTTATATAGGAATTCAAGCATTTATAGCACCCAACAAGGTCAAATTCAAAATGTTTGATATCTGATTAAAAATCACTAGGCATGCAAAGAAATGAGCAAATACGCTAATGATGAGGAGAAGAATCAAAACTGACTCAGGTGTGACACAGATGATGGAATCCATAGACAAGGACACTTAAAAAGCGATTATTACTATATTCCATATATTCAAGATAATAGAAGAAAGACTGAACATGTTAAGTAGAGACATGGGAAATATACAAGTTATCCACACCAAATGTCTAGAGATAAAATCCACAGTGTGTGCAATGAAAAATATACTGGATGAGATTAATCATAGACTGGCCACTACAGAAGAAATGAATTCAAAGACATAGTAGAAACTATTCAAAATGGCACACACACAAAAAAAGGTAGAACATCAGTGGGCTGTGAGACAATTTTGAATGGACAATCATGTGTAATTGTGGTGCTTGTGGGAAAAGATATGGGATGAGGGAGGCAAGAAAATATATATTTGAAAAAATAATCACTGGAAACCTTCCAAATGTGATTAAAACTATAAATGCACAGACATAAAAAGAACAACAAATTTCAATCTCAAGGAACATGAAGAAAATTCCATCAAAGCACATCACAATCAGATTGCTTAAAACTATTGACAAACATTTCTTCCTCCCTCTCTTCTTCCCTCCCTTCCTCTGCTACACACACACACACACACACACACACACACACACACACGTGCTCTTACATACTTTGAGTGAGGTCCTTTCTGTCCCCAGCATTTGGTTTGATTAAAACTAAGCTTTGCTTTGAGTAACTACAGAAGGATAACTTTTATTTTAAAAGTTAATTCATCTGATCTGGTTTGGTAATAGCATATTCCCTTAACCATAAGAACTTAAACTCCAGAGAGACAGCTGTTTCCATGTTCTTGCCTGGGAACCAGGCCCCCAGCAAATGTCTGACGTGCACACACAACGCCTTTAAGCTCTTGATGATTATCTACAGCAATTAAGATGCCATGACAGCTGGTATCTCCTTGATTAGATCTGTCATGAAAATTCTAAGTGTTAAGAAATAAAATGGTAAGAACGACCTGCCTCTTTCAAAGAACAAGGAATTCATCTTCAGGTGAGGCATCCAATTAGGAGTGGGAGGGACACTTTCCACTGTGGATGTGTGGGGCGGGCACTGGAGAACCGTGGAATGGGTGCTAGTGATCTGCTCGGCTCCTCCGTGGTGATACAAAAGATGAACAGAAGCCCCAGGGGAGTCAGATTAGATTAATTTCCTAATTCCAGGTTAGGTTCTGCATCCAGATTAGATTAGATTTTAATTTCCAGATTAGAAATCACTGACTTCTGGACATTTTGATTTAATAAAATTCCAATTTGATCAAATAATTTGATCATCTCCTTCATTTTGGTTATAATGATACTCACTCCAAATGTTCTTGCCAGAATCAACATTTCAATGTTAGATCTTTACCATCTGAAGCCCAACTCCCCACTCTTAAGTACCTTTTAATGTCCCAAATTCCTATTTCTTGTATTCCTCCATATCCTCTTCCCTTTATTCATACTTTTTTTTTGCAATGTGTTTTCATGAAGTCCAAATAGCTAACAACACAGATTTTTAAAAATAATCTGAAAACCGTATCTTAACATTGAACAATATACTGCCTTCCTTAGTTTTGTTTCTTTGCTTCATAGTTTATACTGAAGCCGTATATCAGCTAAATAGTTGAAATTGCCAAATTCTCAAGAGTGATATGATTACCCACCAGGCAAGATGTCTGTCTAATGGTATAAGTCAAGGAAAACTGAGTTGAGATACTAGTTATATATAATATATAGAATCAAAACTCTACATTCTGTTATTTGCAATCCTTAACTACAAAAGCACTGTTTATGTTCGTCTCATCCAATGAAATGAGAATTTCAGTCATACCACAAATGTCAATGCTAAATTGCCTTCTGTACTTTTTGATTCTTACTAGAACTTTTAAAAACTAACACATAATCACCACTGAAGTGTGTTTAGATGTATTATGTCTTCAAAAGCTCAAAAAATCTCAAAGTCTGTGTTTACATGAAAGAAGAAAAATTAGGGAAATTAACTTTTATGTAAATCTGCAGGTGGCATTTTTCAAAGATGGAAACTCTATACATTTGCTTATAAGAAATTTTCTCTGCTAACATTGTACCTTGTACCAGGGTAATTCTATTTGTTTTCTAATTTTATTTGTTTTCTTTTGGTTCATTTGCATGTACCTGGTAGGCCCACCCAAGCGTCTGAGAAGCCCATTAGCAACTGTGATGCCTGCCCCCCAGTGGTGTTGGAATTCCTCCAACCTCTTTCTATTGGCCTTGTGACTCCTAAGTGCTGCCTGGCTTCCAGTGTTGGCTTCAGTCTTTGGCTCTGTTTTCTGCTTAACCATCTTGGAATTGAACCCCTTGGCCTCGGTTTGCATGCATGTGTATGTGTGTCTGTGGGCGCGTATGGTGGTTGTGGGGTTTATTTGCTCCATGCACAGGAATGACCCATCCACTCCTTTACCTAGTCTTTTCAAATTTACCTGTTGCCCAGTTCTTTGACAGGGGAAGAAGATTGTCCACAGTCTTATATTAAAGTAAAATACTATACAATACCTGGACACGAAGGAACTCTTCTCATATGTCCATTTCAGTGGTCCAGAAGTATTTTTAAAAAATACTGTTGACATAGAATATATCAAATGCAAATACAAAAAAAGTCAAATCCTTTTGCATTCTGTAGGCCTTGCTGAGCCAGCCTTTATCCATTCATTCATGTACTACTTTATCCATTCATTTAATCACTGAAAAACATCTCTTGTGTATGTTTAGGGTGCTATGCTCATCGCCATGTGATTAGGCCTCTTTTATAGCCCACGCTGCATTGAGCAGTGTTATTTGTGGACCAGTCCACTCTGCTAGTCTCTGCGCCTCTTAACGTGTTGGATTTGTAAAAAGACACATTATCCCAGTTTCCTGAGTGAGTAATTGGATACCTAGTGTTCTTCTCAAGGTTCTACTATTGTCACAGGCAATTAATTATCACGATCCTTAAAACTTCCACTTTTATCGAAGAAAGAGAACATACAACACATCCTGTAGTGTTTCTGCCAAAGCATTGACTCCAGATTTCATTGGCTCCAAATTATCACAATGCTCCTGGGATGACTCAACTGACTCTGTGGAACTCTGTTGACATTCTTCCTACCCTGGTCATCCTCTACCTCGAATCAGCTATTTCTCCTGACATCCTGCTTTTGATGCTCAGCATTCTCCCAGTTACCCTGAAGCAGAGCCTCAGAATCATGTCTACTCTTTCTTCTCCACTGCTTCCTCTCCAGTCAATCTGGACCAACCACTGTGGATTCCCTTCCACATTATTTCCTACATTTGTGCTCTTCCCTTCTGTGGCCACCTCCTTAGCTCAGTTATTCATTCCATAGTACATCCATATTTATTTGTTTATTCTGAAAGCCTTAGTGGAATGCGTAGCGTGTGATTTGCAGAATCACCTTGACACTGACATTTAAATATGATTAAGATATGATTTTTATTCTTGAGGAGTTTAGAGACTGGCATAAGCGACCCATATGTAAAGAGCTATGCTCAGAATTCAACGGGAGAGGGAGGCAGGACTGTTCCACTGCTAAGAGCGCTGTAGAAATTCAAACCCATCTCCCCTACTTTACAAAGTTTCCACAGCGTTTACACGATTAAATGCAAACTCTTCACCCAGGCATTCAAATGCTTGTACAATATGGAATCAATTGAACTCTCCAAGTTAATCCACCACTTTTCTTGGAAATATGGTACCCAGGCTGCAGCCAAAATTTCCCTCTGTGATCCCGGAAATTGCCTTTAAGTATTCTGTTCTCTCTTCTGCAGACCCCCTTTCTCTGCATCTCAGGTTGAAATGCCACTCATACATCAACACCCACCTGAAATGCTACTTTTCTTTCCTGACTAACTAATATGATCTCTTTCTCCTTTCAATTCACGGAGCATACTTTTTGTTCCTTTCTCGTGCTGTATGTCATTCCCACGTTATAATTATGTACAGATAGGGCTGTAGGTTTTTGAAGCTGACTATGAATTCCTTATCTTAGTTGATTGCATGTTCAAAAATACTTGTTAAATGCAATTAAAGGATGTGACAAGAGAGAGTTATTAAGTTAAAAGAAGGCCGAAGACAATCAGGATGCTCGAGCCAATTTTGTCATCAACTTGTAGTGAAGTTCTCCAAATTGATCTCATAATTTCCATGTGAGTCCCAACAAAATGGGACTATTGATACTTGCCCTAATTGTCACACAAGATGGTGACAAATGAAACCTTCAAATAAGATTTTCAAAATCCTTGAAAAAATGTTGAGAATCACCAAAATCTGTTGATGATAGCACCAGAGGAATTAATAAGGATTTCTGTGGAATGTTTTATCATATTTCTAAGATATATATGTATATATATTAGTTTTTAAATCTTAGTCTATGATTCAACTAATTCAATATCTGGGAGCTATATTGTAGACTATATAATACTTTTATTAATAAATTTGATCTGAGAATACCAATTCTTGATTTCTGCTTAGCTGTAGATATCAAATTCTTAAATTCTAAGTTATGTCTAACTTCATCAAAATAGCATAAATTATATTGTGTTCTTGAGTAGCCTGCCTTCCTTCCTTCCTTCCTTCCTTCCTTCCTTCCTTCCTTCCTCCCTTCCTTCCTTTCTTCCTCTTCCTTTTTTTGTGGTACTGGAGATCGAACCCAGGGACATCCTACTTTTGAGCTACACATCCATCTCTATTTTATATTTTATTTTGAAACAGGATCTCCCTAAGTTTCTGGGGCTGGCCTCGAACATGTGATCCTTCTGTCTCAGCTTCCCAAGTACTGGGGTTACAGGCATACACTACCATGCCCAGCTCAGTAGTCTTTCTGCTTTTTCATACTTTTATTGGTGCATTATAGTCTCACATCATAATGTAGTTCATAGTGATAGCAACATACACACAGCACTTGATGGGCTTTCTCCCAGCCCCCTCCCACTCTCCCTCTCCCCATACATGATAGTAGTGTCCCTTTCAACTGGAAATATTTCATCACCTTAACAGACTTCTCAATTTTCTAATGTTTGCCATCAGTATTGTTATAACCAGGTTTCCAGATTTGTCTACTATTTCTTTCTTTTAGAGTTAAGGGTTATTTATTTGCTTGGAGTTAGCTTTATTCTAAAAAAAAAAAAGTCAACATGTCCATAATACCTCCAGGAAGCCTTCCCTTTCATCTCACCTAACCACTATTTCTTAGCTGAAACTAAGAAGAAAGCACCATTAGGGAATTAAGAAGCAAGGTAGCTGGCATGTAATGAGTCACTGCTGTGGTGTGGAATCCTGCTGGACCATTGGCATATGTAATTGCACACAATCTTCACCACTACCCACCATCTCCATTCTATGTTTGAGGAATCAGAGGCTCAGAGGATTAGGAGGCTCTCCCCAGGCAGGTCTTGATTCACATCTTGGTTTGTCCTTTGATGATTCCAAAGTCAGGATTTTATTTTCTATGGTGCAGTGCCTCCTAAATTTAATTCCACAGGTATTTCTTGAAGGGCTATCTTAAACTTAAGTCTGTAGTAAGTTTGCTTGTGGTAACAATGGGATTTCCCACTTTTATATGCTCCCAAGTACAGCCCTGTTAGGTACCAGGGGATCAATGACTTGATAAATGTCGATTAAAGTGCACCAAGGAAAGGGTTTCATTCTGATAAACGTTGCTTCAGTTATTTTAAGCACTCTGTCTACATTGCTTTTTTTTTCTGTGATCAATGCTTATAGACTAATGCTTTATTGCTGAGATTTTTTTTTTGTGTATGTGTGGTGATAACTGGGAATTGAGTCCAGGGAAATTCTACCTCTGAGCTATATCCCCAACCCTACTTATTTTTTACTTTAAAACAGGGTCTCACTAAGTTGCTGAGGCTGGCCTTGAACCTATGATCTTCCTGTCTCATCCTCCTAAGTACTGGGATTACAGGTGTGCATCACCACACCCAACTGACTGATACACACACACACACACACATATGTGTGTGTGTATATATTACATATATATATATATATATATATATATATATATATATATAAAATGTAATGATGGATTATCTTATTCACTGCAAGGGGGATGTTTATGTTTCCTTAGCCTTATAATCAGTTATTCATAGATACCTTAGGTTATAGATGATATGCTCAACTTTCTTTGATCACCTGTTATGCATAACACAATCCTCCTGAAACATTTTATAAGCACCTGTTCTTTGTGTAAAGGGTTCCTCCACAGTGCCACTATTGGCCATTTGTGACATAATTCTTTGTCGTGGGGGCTGCCCTGTGCACTATAGGATGTTTTGCAATATCTCTGGCTTCTACCCATCTACTGCCAGTAGCACTCTCCCTTCTCATGATAACCAAAGAAGTCTCCAGACATTGCCAAAGGTCCCTGGGGAGCAAAACCAGTATAATACAAACAAGTCCTGGCCAAGAGAGTGAGAGACAGAAAAGAGCAAAGATTTTTATCTCTACAACAAAACTCAGACTTGTTAGTAAAAGGCATATTTTTAAAGAAACCTAAATATAGTGAGGGTGCAGCTCAGTGGTAGAGGGTCCCTGGGCTCCATCCTCAGTACTGCAAAAAAGAGGAGGAGGAAGTGGAGGAGGAGGAAGAGGAAGAGGAGGAGGAGGAGGAGGAGGAGGAGGAGGAGGAGGAGTATGCTCGAATGTATGTTTCAGTGGGTTTTATTCAATCAAATTTAGAGCATGAAATATGGCCAAAAGCTATCTTTCCCTTAAATTTGTATGGTATTCACTGGTCTGCCAGTTAGGTAAATTTTTATCTACCTAAGCACTTATGTTTGAATAACCTACTCTGTGAAGAAGGAAGTCTAGGGTCTCTTGGTTCTGTTTCCTTCCTACATTGGATATTTTAATTGTGTTGATGAGAGTTGAGAATATAGTCACTACTGGCAGCATCAGTCAAAATGACTATGGTTTTCCTAAGTTGCTTTGCATCTTCCTGAATTCATTTGGCTTCTTTTCACTCATTTTCCACCATTTTTTTCCATTTGAAGGCATTTTTGACTTGTTGTGGAAATGGACTTTAGTAAACTGAATGGTTAATTAGCCCAAAGTGGAAACACCCTGCTAGAATCCAGAATGCAAAACAATTAGACAATTAGGTACATACATTTTCACTAAGCTGTCAAAGACATCTACTTTCCATCAGAATTTGGGCAAACAGCCGGGCGTGGTGGCGCACCCTTGTAATCCCAGTACTTTGGGAGGCGGAGACTGGAGGAGGATCTGGGTTCGTGGCCAGCCTCAGCCCTCTCTTTCTCTCTCTCTCTCTTTCTCTCCCTGTCTCTCTCTCTCTCTCCCTCTCTCTACCTAGTGAGGGCCTCTGCAACTTCGTGAGACCCGGTTTCAAAATAAAGTA
>PVJS01039357.1:0-17500 GCA_004027185.1 Glis glis
CAGGGTTACTGGGGATTGAGCCCAGGGGCATTCTACTTTCGAGCTACACCCCAACCTTTTTTTTTTTTTTAACTTTTAATTTTTTTTTTTTTTTTTTGCGGTACCGGGGATTGAACGCAGGGGCGTTCTACCTCAGCGCTACGCCCCCGGCCCTATTTTTTTTATACTTTATTTTGAAACCGGGTCTCATGAAGTTGCGGAGGGCCTCACTAGGGAGAGAGAGAGAGAGAAAGACAGAGAGGGGGAGAGAGAGACAGGGAGGGAGGGAAAGAGAGAGAACGCTCGCATGCGTGCGCATGCGCAAGCTGAGGCTGGCCACGAACCTGTATCCTCTGGTCTCTGACTCCCAAAGTACTGGGATTACAAGCGTGCGCCACCACGCCCGGCATAGGATATAGTATTATTAAGTCTTCGGTGGAGAGTTTCTGACTTTTGTCAAAAATAGTGAATTGCTAACTGTGAACAGTGTGAGAATCATGTAGATTATTTTAATCCAAATGCAGATTTTAAAGACTTTCCAACATGGCCAGTATTACTTCCAAAAAAGTGTAACGAGCAACAGTTGCACATTACCTAACAGGCTTCATTGTGTTTTATTTTATAATGAGAGAGAATGGATTCAACTATCCTAGAATCCATTGCTTCTGAAGATTTTTTTTTTTTTTTTTTTTGCAGTACTGGGGATTGAACCCAGGGGCATTCTACCTCTGAGCTACATCCCCAGCCCTATTTTATTCTTTTATTTTGAAACAGGGTCTCACTAAGTTTCGGAGGCTGGCTTTGAACCTGCGATCCTCCTGTCTCGGCCTCTCAAGTACTGGGATGACAAGTGTGCGCCACCATGCCTGGTGCTTCTGGAGATTTATGACCTTCCCAGCCATCAGCCAGCTATCTAGAGGAGATTTTTGTTTATGTAGAATTTGCAACACTTTCTTCAACCAACTCATCCTTTTTTTAAGTAGGAAAAACCCTTCCAAATCCTCTTTCTAGCCAGGTGTGGTGGCACACGCCTGTAATCCCAGTACATGGGAGGCTGAGATAGGAGGATCTCAGGTTCAAGGACAGCCTCAGCAAGTAGTGAGGTAGTGACTCTCATTAACCTAGTGAGACCCTGTTTCAAAATATAAAAATAAAAATAGGGCTGGGGGTATAGCTCAGAGGTAGAATGCCCCTGGGATCAATCCCCACCAACACACACACACACACACACACACACACATTCTCTTTCTTCCCAGTGTAATAACAGACATCCAGGAAGCCATTTCTGTCAAGCGGAATTGTCGTCTGTGGTAGTAAGTGACCATGTCCTACTGGGTGCTTAGTGAAGAATTGGTCATTATCTTTGACATCTGCAACGCTGTTTGGGCATTTGACATGCTGAAGAACAGCCAGTTCTACCTTACTGCCAGGGAAAATGGAAGTTTGTACAATGTGATAAGGCAACCTTTTCTTGTCCTTTATCTTATCTTCAACTATTACTATTCCTGTCCTTGATCTACTATCACAGCGTGATTTTTCCTCCATTGTCCACTAAATGAATCAGAGTCATGCATGAAGTCTGAGGAACTGCCCTGTACTAAGTGATGATTAAGAGGTACGTGCTGGGTCTAGGGATGTAGCTCAGTCATACAGCCCTTGCCTAGGGTGCTCTGGGTTCAATCCCCAGCACTGCAAAAAGAAACAAGAAAAGAGATATGTGCTGCTACATCATACATGGCTTTTCCATCCCCATAAGGGAGAGAGTGTGTGGTGTGTGTGTGTGTGTGAGTGTGTATGCTGGGGATCGAACCCTTGAACCCAGGGGCATTCTACCTCTGAGTTACACACCCAGCCCTATTTTTTATTTTTTTTTAATTTTTATTTTTTATTTATTTATTTATTTATTTATTTATTTTTGCGGTACTGGGGATTGAACGCAGGGGCGTTCTACCTCCGCGCTACACCCCTGGCCCTATTTTTTATACTTTATTTTGAAACTCGGTCTCACTAAGTTGCAGAGGGCCTCACTAAGTAGAGAGAGAGAGAGAGAGCTGAGGCTGGCCACGAACCCAGATCCTCTGGTCTCTGCCTTCCAAAGTACTGGGATTACAAGCGTGCGCCACTACGCCCGGCTCTATTTTTTATTTTGAAACAGGATCTTGCTAAGTTGCAGAGAGCCTAAGTTGCTGAGGTTGGCTTCAAACCTGCAATCCTGTCTCAGCCTCCCAAGTACTGGGATTACAGGTGCCACCACACCTAGCTCCCATAGGATTTTAAAGTTTTCAGGTACCAGACTTCTGTGTGAGGTCCTGTGCCTCTCCCTCAACAGCCATTCAGAAGCAACACCTGTGCAGCTGTCCTGCCAAAGGTCCTACACTCCTTAAGAGAGGACACTCAGAGTTATCTGTGGGTTGAGAAGGGATTGGCCCTACTTCCTGAAAAGCCATGGTGCCGGCTGTTACAGGTGACATTGGCCCATTATATAGAGAAGTCTTACTTGCCAAGCTCTGGCTAACTTCTGAATATGAAAATAAGGAACATGGCCAGCACGGGCCTGTACACAGCAGCCGTATAGTACACCTTGCCATAGAATCACTTGGAAGCTGGGCCAGACAGACATTAAAGACTAGGTCCATTGTTTGTAATTAAGAGTGAGCTCCATGGAGTGTAATTAACCCTGACTTAAAAACTCATGATTGTAATGAAAAACACTTGAGTAAGATGCAGGAGATTAGGATCCCAATTCTGCTGCTGCTGTAGAAGTTTTGCGACCATAGGCAACTAAGTCATTTAACTTTTCTGAGCATTTGCATCTGTGAAGTTAGGGAGTGGAATAAATTACTCTGTAAATATAAGTTCTGAAATTTTATGACTAAACTTGCAGTATTTGTGCCCAATTACTATGTGCCCAGAGTGTGTGTGTGTGTGTGTGTGTGTGTGTGTGTGTGTGTGTGTGTGTTTTACACTAGGGTTTGAACCCAGGGGCTTTCTACCTCTGAGCTCCACTCCCAGTATTTTGAAACAGGGTCAGCCGGGTGTGGTGGCGCACGCTTGTAATCCCAGTATTTGGGAGGCTGAGACAGGAGGATCCCAGGTTGGAGGACAGCCTCAGCTAGTAGTGACACTCTCATCAACCTAGCGAGACACTGTTTCAAAATACAAATAAAAAATAGGGCTAGGGGTATAGCTCAGAGGTAGAATGCCTCTGAGTTCAATCCCCAGTATCAAAAAAAAAAAAAAAACCAGGGTCTCGCTAAGTCCCAGAATTTCTTATAGTGACTACCTCAACATATGGGCCAAGTGTTACCTACACCAACATCCAAGCCATTAATTTGATGTGCCATGAGAATTGAAGGCAAAACACAGCTAATATCATTTAGGTTCAGACTTGCCTCGACTTAAATCTGTTTAGAGAATTGTTTTTTTTTTTTTTTTCTCCTTAGACCTTTTTCTTTGTGTGGAAGGGTTATTTGGGGAGGTGGTGGAAAAGGGTTAGGCTACTTTTGCTTCTATGGAGTACAAGAAAATGTGATACACTTTTCCTTTCTTCATTTCTGAAATCACAGTTGGAATTACAGACAGTGAATGTATCAGCTACTGGGAGAAGACCTGAATTTCAAGCCTCTGATTTAGCTGCTTATAAACTGCCAATTTTTGCTTGACTATAAAGATTGCTGATCTTTTTTGGGAGTCTGATCTTCTAATATGAGAAAGTGCTTTTTGCATTCCAAACTGTTGGATTTAAACTGTTTGAATTAAAGAGCATATATGAAGTTTTGTCTCTAATTTAGATAATCTTGGTTTTCTTTATTCAATAGATATTTATTAGTAATTTAAGTATCTCATATTCAGCAAATATTTGTTGAATCTATTACATGCTAGACACTAGTAAGTATGTACACAACATATCCATTTTTGTGTGGGTATTCCTGGGCTGAGAGAAACATAAAGATGAACAAGAGCCCCTTCAAGTTGCTGCTAATCCTGATTGGAGAGATGAGACACTAAACTGTTGCAGGTGTCATCAAACTAAACTCCCTTTCACTTCATCTTCTTTGGCTTCCTTTCACAAGATTTTTAAGTCATCCGGCCAAAAGTAAAAGGGTCCTCGAAGCACTCATTGGCGTAGAATACCCTTAATTTAAGCAATTACTAGTTTAAAAGCACCTCTAATAACACTGATATCATCATCATCAAATTGCCAACCTATAAGCCTTGCTTCTTGCAAAAGAGTTAACTTGGATAACACATGACTAAGTTTTCTGACTAAGGCTGCATCAGGTAAAAATCCTTTAGTACTGAAGTCAAAAAATATTAACTGCTTGAGATTCTCAAGTACACCCATGAAGGCAAGCCATCCGTCACTGCTCACACAGTTTCCTGCCACATCCAACAGCTGCAAGTTTTTCAGAGGGATCTTTTCAAAAAATGTACCTGGATGAAGAAATAAACATGTTAATTGGAAAAAAATTTTCTAAGAGAAAAGGGGTGCACACATTCATAGATTGCATACATACAGTTTTTCCGTTTTGAAGTGACCACATTTGGACCAATCCTGTGCTTCAGGAAGAAATTAGAATTCTCTATAGATGGATTGAATATGGCCCATTATATTTACAAATTATCTTACCTAATGTATAAGGATATATATACATATACATACATACATATATACACACACACATATATACATATATATATATATATATATATATATATATATATATAATTTGTACTGGGGATTAAACCCAGGGGCATTCCACCTCAGAGCTAGACCTCCCCAGCCCTTTTTTATTTTTTTGTTTTGAAACAGGGTCTCACTATGTTGCTGAGAGTCTCACTAGGTTGCTGAGGCTGGTCTCAAACCTGCGATCCTCCTGAGTGCACCACTATGCCTGGCACGAAATGTAATAAATAGCAATTAGTAGTAGTATAGTAAACAAACATAAATGTGTTCATATTTTTTCCCTTTTCTTGACTCTTCCAGGAAATGGAGGGTTGCTTAAAAGTTGAGTTATGAGAGATGCGATTAAATATTCAGGACTATTATTTATTTATTCATTTATTATCTATTTATTTATTGGAGGTACTGGGGATTGAACCCAGGGGCATTCTACCTCCAGGCTACACCCCAGCCCTATTTTTTTTCTTTTATTTTGAAACAGGGTCTCACTAAGTTGCAGAGGGCTTCACTAAGTAGCTGAGGCTGATCGCAAACCTGGATCTTCCGTTTTCAGCCTCCCAAGTACTGGGATTACAAGCATGCGCCACCATGCCTGGCTTATTTTTAATTTTTGGTTGTTGTTTTTGTGGAGATTGAACTCAGGGGCATTCTACCTCCAAGCTATACCCCCGGCCCTACTTAATTCTTTTTTTAATTTGGAAACAGGGTCTCACTAAGTTAATGCAAGCCTCACTGAATTGCTGAGGCTAGCTTCGAACTTGTGATCCTCCTGTTTCAACCTCCCAAGTACTGGAATTATAGGCGTGCACCACAACATCCAGCAGGACTTGTTTTTAAAACTGGAGTCAAGATGGGTGTGGTGGCGCATGCCTATAATTCCAGTACTTAGGAGTCTGAGACAGGAGGATTGCAGGTTCACAGCCAGCCTCAGCAACTTAGTTGAGACCCCGTTTCCAAATTAAAGATAAATAAATAAATAAGGCTGGTGGTGTAGCCTGTTGGTAGAAGGCCCCTGGGTTCCATCCCCAGTACCACAAAATAATCAATCAATCAATCAATCAATCAATAATTAAAAATAAAACTGGAGTCAAGCTGGGTATGGTGGCACATGTTTCAATTCCCAGTACTAATAATACTACTAATAATAAAATAATAAAACTGGAGTCAAACTTAGGCAATATTACTTGTCTTAGGTAAACATTACCCAGCTATTCTATCTTTGGATATACAGTGTTCCTAACTGTATACTGGAGTAAATGATCCTCCTTCAGTATCTAAAAGATTAATTGGTGTTTTTTTGTTGTTCATGTGTGTGTGTGTGTGTGTGTGTGTGTGTGTGTGTGTGTGTTTTTTGGTTTGTTTTTGTGATACTGGTAGGGATTGAACTCAGGGGTGCTCTACCTGAGCTACATAGCCAGCCCATTTTATTTTTTATTTTGAGATGGTCTTGCAAAATTGACTTCAGACTTGCAATCCTCCTGCCTCACCTTCCCAAATTGCTGGGATTACATGTGTACCACTGTGCCCAACAATTTGGTTTTTTTTTGTTTTTTTTTTCAATACTGTGGATTGAACCCAGGGGCATTCTACCTCTGAGCTACACCCCCAACCCTATTTTTTATTCTTTATTTTGAAACAGTCTCACTAAGTTGCGGAGGGCCTCACTAAGTAACTGAAGCTGGCCGCGAACCCAGATCCTCCTGTCTCAGCCTCCCAAGTACTGGGATTACAAGCGTGTGCCACCACGCCTGGCTTATGTTTCTTTCTTTTTAAGCTTCCCTAGGAAAGTTCCTCCATTCTTTGTAGATGAGGGCATCCTAAAGTACCTCCTACAATGGAAAGGTAGATGCACAAGGGATGTCCTCATGCACAAAGAATGCAGGCCTTTTTAGTGTCCATTCTTTATTCCCATGTTACCTGTTTAGATGGTACTGGAACTCAGTTAAATCTTACAAAAAGGAAAAAATATCTCACCAGGCACAGTGGTACATGCCTTTAATCCCAATACTTGGGAGGCTGAGACAGGAGGATTGCAGGTTTGAGGTCAGCCTCAGTAACTTGGCAAGGCCCTGTTAGAGAGTCTCTATTTCAAAATAAACTAGGGAGACCCTGTTTGAAAATAAATAAAATAGGGTTGGGGGTGCAGCTCAGTGATATAATGCCCCTGAGTTCAATCCCCAGTACAATAACAAAATAGAAATGTACATATATATATATATATATATATATATGGTGTTTTATATATATACATATATATAATTATACATATATACATATATAATTATACATACATACATATATATATATATATATATATATAAAATTGGTGTTTTTTTGTTGTTCTTGTGTGTGTGTGTGTGTGTGTGTGTGTGTGTGTGTTTTGGTTTGATCTTGTGATACTGGTAGGGATTGAACTCAGGGGTGCTCTACCTGAGCTACATAGCCAGGTCATATGCCACCATACAACATTAAGAGTTCACATAGACTCCTTATGAATTATGTACCTTAGATTGTACATGTGTTAACCCTGCCCTCTTTCCAGGCCTTTTCTGGATGACTAAATTCGCTCTGAAATAGAGTAGCCAGTCTGGCTGTCTAAACAAGGGAACTCGATTCCTTGTAGATTTATGCTCTGGACTGTCGCTGCAAATTGCAGAAAACATGTCTGTGTGGCTTATCAAACCACATTACTCTGCCCTTTCCAGCTCATCTTAGTCCTGTGCTCTACCCCGCTTTGGGCTTGGAGGTTTGTTATATATTAAACTTGTGTTGCTTGAGAGATGCCTGATAATAGATAATGTTACAATCTTAAAGAAATAAGTAAGGGTCCAAGGTTCAGTTTGGATTCCAGGTAAGAAAAGATATATCCTGGAAAAGAGTCCTTTCCCGTTGTCTTGATGCAGAAGATTACTGTTCGCCACAGACAAAAGACAAAGGAGAAGCCGGGTGTGGTGGTGCATGCTTGTAATCCCAGGACTTGGGAGGCTGAGACAGGAGGATCTGGGTTCGCGGCCAGCCTCAGCTATTTAGTGAGGCCCTCCGCAACTTAGTGAGACCCTGTTTCAAAATAAAGAATAAAAAATAGGGCTGGGGGTGTAGCCCAGAGGTAGAATGCCCCTGGGTTCAATCCCCGGTACTGCAAAAAAAAAAAAAAAAAAAAAAGACAAAGGAGGAGCCAGGCATGGTGGTACATACCTGTAATCCCAGTACTTGGGAGGCTGAGACAGGAGGTTAGAGGCCAGTCTCAGCAAGTAAGACCCTCAGCAACTTGGCAAGACCTTGTTTTCAAATAAAAAATAAAATAGGGTTAGAGGTGTATCTCAGAGGTAGAATTCCCCCAGGTTCAATCCCAGTACCAAAAAAAAAAAAAAAAGACAATGGAGGTCAAAGAGTTCATGTTCGAGGGGGAAATGTTCAGTGCCATATAGCCCATGTTCAGCTTAGTAAGCAAAGACTAAACGCTGACCGCTGCCAGCAATGAGGGCTCCAGGAGAGGAATGGTCCTTGTGTGGCCGGCTTGTGCAGGCTGAGGTCAGCCAGGTTGCACTGAGCTGTGCACTCTTACCACTTTCAATAAGGGCAATTTGGAGTCAGATGTCACCATGTAGCCTTGTGTGGTTGACTCAGAACATCGTATAAAATGCTCAATCCAGACTGCCTTCAGTCAATGTCAGCCAATTTTCATCGCCTTCACAAGGTCTAGAGTTTAGAAAGCTCGTTGGATTCTTCTTTAAAGATACCTGAAGTGAATGGGCCCTGCTTGACCATAGTAGTGGCAACAGTGGGCAAAGCCAGGTAAGGAGGACGATCCTACCTTGTCTCTTAACCGTGTGAGCTACTTGCCACTGAGGCCATCTTTGGGCCCTCCTTTCTCCGCGTTCATTTCCTTAAAATGTGAGACAGACTACTAGTTGTTCCCCAAATCTGTCTCTCCTTATTCCACAGTTACAGAATCTTATCAGGATGCATGACCACCACATCCCAGCCTCTCTTGCTGCTAGATGTGACTAATTTTTGTCAAGGAAATACAGTGATGTGTGCATCTTCCAAATAACTTTAAAAAAAAGTGCCCTTCATCTCCACTTTTCCTCTTTCACTAGGCTGAAATGCTCACATGGCAATGGCTTTCTATGACAACAAAATAAAAAAAAAATTTAAGGAGCCCAGTGTGGTGGCACATGCCTGTAATCCCAGTGCTTGAGAGGCTGAGACAGGAGAAACTTAGCAAGACCCTGTGTCAAAATGAAAAACTAAAAAGGGCTGGGGGTGTAGCTTAGTGGTAGAATGCCCCTGGGTTCAATCTCCAGTACCAGCCAGGCGTGGTGGTGCATGCCTGTAATCCCTGTACTGAGGAATTACAGTTGGCTGAGACAGGAGGATCTCAGGTACACAGCCAACTTCAGCAACTTAGCAAAGCTCTCAGCTACCTAGTGAGACCCTGTTTAAAAACAAAAAACAAAAAAGGGCTGGGGGTGTAACTCGGAGGTAAAATGTTTCAAAAAAGAGAGACAGACAGACAGACAGACAGACAGACATGGGAGCAGGAACAGAGATGGAAGTGACTATGGAAACAGAAGCCCCAGATCTAGGGTGACAGGATATGGATTGGGCAGGATATGGATTAGGGAAGTGTTTTTCTCTGAACTTCAAAATACTCATTTAGAAAAGCATGAAATGAATTTAATGGGTTGCCACAGGCATTTTATTTTATTTTATTTTATTTATTTATTTATTTATTTTTTTGCGGTACCAGGATTGAACGCAGGGGCGTTCTACCTCCGCGTTACACCCCAAGCCCTATTTTTTTTATGCTTTATTTTTGAAACCGGGTCTCACGAAGTTGCGGAGGGCTTCACTAGGTAGAAAGAGAGAGAGAGAGGAGAGAGATCGGTTGATCGATCGTGCGCGCGCCCATGCGCGCTGAGGTTGGCCGCGAACCCGGATCCTCCAGTCTCCGCCTCGCAAAGTACAAGCGTGTGCCACCACGCCCGGCGCCACAGGCATTTTAAAGAGTGAAATAGAAAATAACAGTATATCACACGTAGAAAAATACTTTTTGAGCCAGGCATGGTGGCGCACACTTGTAATCCCAGTACTTGGGAGGCTGAGACCAGAGGATCACAGGTTTGCAGCCAGCCTCAGCTACTTAGTGAGGCCCTCCCCAACTTAGTGAGACCCTGTTTCAAAATAAAGAACAAAAAATAGGGCTGGGCATGTAGCTTGGAGGTAGAATGCCCCTGGGTTCAATCCCAGTACTGGAAAAAAGAAAAGTTTTGTGAAGATTTTTATGTATATGTATGTGTGCTTTAGATAATAGATAAAATGATTTTTTTTTTTTTGTTACTGGGTATTGAACCCAGGGGTGTTCTATCCCAGAGCCACACCCCTAGCCCTTTTTATTTTTTAATTTTGAAACAGGGTCTTGTTAGGTTGCTGAGGCTGTCCTAGAACTTGGGATCCGCCTGTCTCAGTCTCTCAAATACTGGGATTGCTATTGCTGGTGTGCACCCTTGCCTGGCTTAAAATGCATTTTTTTTTTTGTACTGGGGATTGAACCCAGGGGCATCCTACCTCCAAGCTACACTCCCACCCCAATTTTGTTTTTATTTTGAAACATGGTCTCGCTAGGTTGATGGGAGTCTATTTGCTGAGGCTGTCCTCAAACCTGCGATCCTCCTGTCTCAGCCTCCCAAGTACTGGTATTACAGGTGCACACCACCACACCTGGCTTTAAAATGCATTTTTAACTGGGTCACAGTCAAAAAGCCTGAAGCATCTGGGCTCCACATGAGGGTGCAGAAAAGGTGCCTAGGGAGAATGTTTCACCACGGAGGAGATATTCCAGTTGGGGCTTAAAGGGAGAGTAGGAGAAGGCGAGGGACAACCTAGAGGTGGTACATGCACAGAAATGCATATCTGGGGAGCAGCGAGAGTCCCCACGTGGAGCCTCGTGTACGTAGGAAGGCATGGTGGCGTGGTGGAAGGGGGAGATGGACAGGAAGGCGAGTGGAGGCTCCGCTGTGGAGGATCTCACACGTCAAAACTCAGTTTGCTGTGCTTTATTTTGCAAGCAGAAGGAGGTGTGTGTGTGTGTGTTTGTGTGTGTGTGTGTGTGTGTGTGTCTGTGTTTCTGGGGATTGAACCTAGGGGCATTTTACCTCTTAGCTACACCCACCTTTTTTATTTTTTATTTTGAAACAGAGTCTCACTAAGTTGCTGAGGGCCTCCCTAAATTGCTGAGGCTGGCCTTGAACCTGTCATTCTCCAGTCTCAGCCTCCAAGTACTAGGATTACAGGTGTGCACCACCAAGCCAAGCTCTTATTTTTATTTTTTATTTTTTTGGTACTGGGGATTGAACTCAGGGGGTTCTACCTCTGAACTACACCCCCAGCCTTTTTTTATTTTTTATTTTGAAACAGGGTCTCACTAAGTTGCTGAGACTGGCCTCGAACCTGAGATCCTCCTATCTCAGCCTCCCAAGTACTGGGATTACAGGTGTGCGCCACCATTCCCGGCCTTATTTTTTTTTTAAATAGAGTCTCACTAAGTTGCTGAGGGTCTTACTAATTTGCTGAGGCTGGCCTTCTCTTATTTACAAATGAGACCATTACACACTAGGAAATTAAAGCCGAATGGTGAATTAATGCCTGCGTTCTTGTTCTATTAAACACCCCATCTCCTTCTCAGGTCTCAGTGGCCAGCCTCAGGGTGGGTGAAGTAGGCAGACTACAGATTGAAAGATGCTAAAAGACCCCTGCCTAAAAATGCCTCTCCTGCAAATCTAGATCCCCCGAGTCCTCCTGAAAAGACATCTCCTTTCCAACTCACTGAAGGCATGAGGTTACCTGAGAGGAACTATGTATTAGCTAGCTGATCAGTTTGTCACATAAGTCACTTGCCTCCAATGTCACCTGGAAGGGAGGAGGGGCCTGAAAGAATGACATCCAGCATGACAGGAACTGATGGGTTGAAGGAACGGGGCATGGAAGTGGAGTTAGGACTAAGAGAAAGAAAGGTCTAGACTGGGGGTTTACCCCAGGGGTAGAGCACTTACCTAGCATGCACAAGCCCCTGGGTTAAATCCCCCAGCACTCTCCCCTCCTCCAAAAAGAGAAAGAGAGAGAGGGAAGGAGAGAAGAACAACCCAGACCCTTAGGGAAGGCAAAATCCTTGGGCAATCTAAGGACTTAGGAGAGAAGGTTTCAAGAAGAGAAGCAAGGGCCGGGCGTGGTGGCGCACGCTTGTAATCCCAGTACTTTGGGAGGCGGAGACCGGAGGATCCGGGTTCGCGGCCAGCCTCAGCTCTCTCGCTCTCTCTCTCTCTCTCTCTCTCTCTCTCCTTAGTGAGGCCCTCTGCAACTTCGTGAGACCCGGTTTCAAAATAAAGTATAAAAAATAGGGCCGGGGGTGTAGCGCGGAGGTAGAACGCCCCTGCGTTCAATCCCCGGTACCGCAAAAAAAAAAAAAAAAAACGACCACAACTGACCTTTCAAGGACAAGTCATAAGGCATTGTAGCCAGGCACACTTGTAATCCCAGTACTTTGGGAGACTGATCACAGGTTCACACCCAGCCTCAGCAACCTCGCGAGGCTCTCCGCAATTTAGTGAGACCCTGTTTCAAAATAAAAATAAAATAGGGCCGGGGGAAGGGTGTATCTCAGAGGTAGAATGCCCCTGGGTTCCATCCACAGTACCAAAAATAATAAAAAAAAGACATTGTAGCTTCCAACTGCTTGTCTCTCTGGGACCCCTTGCTCATAGAGAGATGAGCTGCCATGCTGTGAGGACCCTCTGACAGCGCATGGAGAGGTCGGGGGTGAGGGACTGAGGCCTCCAGTCAACAGTCAGGCTCTCCACACTGCCTGGCTTTCTTTGCATGTTTTCATACACAGCAAGTGACTTAAAAATATTTCCTGAGCCAGCATGGTGGTGCCTTCCTGTAATTCCAATACTTGGGAGGCTGAGATAGGAGAATCACAGGTTCATGGCAGCCTCAGCAACTTAGTGAGACTCTCAGCAATATAGGGAGACTGTTTCAAAACAAATAATAAAAATAAGAAAAAGGGCCGGGGGTGTAGCTTAGAGGTAGAATGAACCTGGGTTCAATCCCCAGAAACAAATGATGTTTGTGTATGTGTGTGTGTGTGTATGTGTGTGTGTGTGTGTGTGTGTGTGTGTGTGTGTGTGTTTTCTGAGATTGGAGGGGCATTGCTGAATTTTAGACAGTAAAGGCAGGAAAAGCAGTTAATAATATAAAACCCCTTGTCAGATACTGTGAATGGTATTCCTTTAATTCTGTAGGTAAAACCCTTAAGAACTTGAATGAAGGCCAGTGTTTCAAAGTATCTTACTCCTTAACATGTGTGAACTCTCTTTGAACATATTGATTTTTTTAAGGGAACAAAATAAAGCCAGTGCAGCGGTGTACACCTGTAATCCTAGTACATGGGAGACTGAGACAGAAGGATCATGAGTTTGAGGCCAGCCTCGGCAACATATGAAGAGCACATTTCAAAATAAAAAATAAGGGCCGGGTGTGGTGGCGCACGCTTGTAATCCCAGTACTTGGGAGGCAGAGACCGGAGGATCCAGGTTCGCGGCCAGCCTCAGCTAATTAGTGAGGCCCTCCACAACTTTGTGAGACCCGGTTTCAAAATAAAGAGTAAAACATAGGGCCAGGGGTGCAGCTCGGAGGTAGAACGCCCCTGGGCTCAATCCCCGGTACCGTAAAAAATAAGTAAGTAAATAAATAAATAATAAATAAATAAATAAAAATAAAATAAGGCTGAGGCTGTAGCTCAGATGTAGAACACTCCTGGGTTCAATCCCCAGTAACACACACACACACACACACACACACACACACACACACCCCACACACACACGGAGGCAAAAGAAAAAAGGAGGGGCAAAATAAAGGCCATTTAGGAACTTTCCCAGGGCTGGCCTCTCTTCTCCAGACTCTGTGTGTGTACCTACCTAAGACCTCAATCTCTGTATCTCCAAGTCTCCAGTTTTGCAAGCCGAGCTTGACAAGCTGCGGGGCCCCCTCCAGTTGCTCCAGCAGGCTGGCCAGGTTGACCCGCGCGTCCCCACACCAGGGCAGCAGCAGCGTGGTCAGCTGTTCCAGAACATTCAGCCTGCCAACTCCAAGAAACAGAGCAGTTCAGAAACTAGACCATCTCCAGGTGGATGAGGGATGAAGGGATGTGGGGAAGGAAGGAATTTTTTTTTTTTTTGGTGGTACTGGGGATTGAACCCCAAGGCATTCTACCTCTGAACTACACCCCCAGCCCTATTTTATTTTTTATTTTGAAACAGGGTCTCACTAAGTTGCAGAGGGCTTTGCTAAATTGCTGAGGCCGACCTCTAACCTGTGATCCTCCTGTCTCAGCCTCCCAAGTACTGGGATTACAGAGGTGCACTACCACGTTCAGCTGGAAGGAAGGGTCTTTATGTTTGGAGGCTCTGCAGCCTACTTAACCTGCAATGAGAATTGACTTGGTTTTTGGTTATTTTTATGGAAAATATTTGAACACACATAAACATGCAGAACAGTATAATAAAACTCTATGTCCTGATAATCCAACTTTCCTATTCTTTTTTTTCCCCCTGTGGTACTAGGGATTGAACCCAGGGGCATTCTGTCTCTGAACTACACCCCCGGCCCTATTTTATTTTGTATTTGGAATCACTAAGTTGGTGAGGGCCCTGCTAAGTTGCTGAGGATGGCCTCAAACTTGTGATCCTCCTGTCTCAGCCTCCCAAGTACTGGAATGACAGGCCTATGCCACCATGCCGGTAGTTCTTTTCTTTTTTTAAATTGTAATCGTATATCACTACCACACCCTAAAAATATATCACTACTTCCTTAAGCAATTTGTCTTGACTGGCACACGCTAGCTTCTTTGAAGGAGGCAATCAGGTGGACGCGCCAGGTGCAATGAGCACGTGCAAACTGGAGACTCAGAGACATGGGCCTGCGTTCCTCAAGGGCAGCTTTGAAGAGGGCGAGGGCACGGGCTGGCTTTTCTTTATTTTTTTCCTTTTTTTTTCTGTGGAACTGGGGATTGAACCCAGGGGCATTCTACCTCCGAGCTACACCCACAGCCCTATTTTTTATACTTTATTTTGAAACCGGGTCTCATGAAGTTGCGGAGGGCCTCACTAAGTAGCTGAGGCTGGCTGTGAACCCGGATCTTCCAGTCTCTGCCTCCCAAGTACTGGGATTACAAGCGTGCGCCACCATGCCCGGCCGGGCTGTGCTTTTCTGATGACCCACCACACGTATTCAAGTATCTGATTTTGGCCGAGTTGTCATCCTTACTCAGTTCATGGAGAGCTTCGTTTCCATCCTTTTCCAGGTAATTTTCTGATAAATCAAGAATGCTCAATTTGACCAAGTTGGGAAGATTCTGAGCTGGAAAAAAATGTAATTCAACATAAAAAGATGTTCAGGACACTATGTATGCATTTTTAAATATCCTTAGAAGAATTCTGAGTCCTCATCTTCTTTTCTGATGGTAATATAAACCATCATTTGACTTGATTAACTTAATTATTCCCAGAGGTACCTGGATAGATGTAACCCCCACCTCCCATGACTATGGCCAAAAGGGCAGATATTTCCTAGGGTCTGATTAATAACTCCAGGTCACATGGAGCACAAAGCAGCATGGGATATCATTGTTATGTCACCCTGGGAGGGTCATCAATCTCTCAACCCTCATTTTCTTTATCTATAGAATGAAGTGGTTGGAATAAACTGAGGTTGCTTCCAATTCTAAAGTGCCCTTAAGCATGCAGAAAAACAGAGAAGCAAAAAATAAAATAGGGCTGGGGTGTAGCTTGGAGGTAAAATGCCCCAGGTTCAATCCCTAGTACTGAAAAAAATATTTATAGATACATATATATATTTCCTATTTTCTTTCTCTTCATCGTGTGTGTGTGTGTGTGTGTGTGTGTGTGTGTGTGTGTGTTGTAATGAGGATTGAACCCAGGGGCATTCTACCTCCAAGTTACACTCCCAGCCCTTTTTAAAAAATCTTTTGTTTGGAAACAGGGTCTCGCTAGGTTGCTGAGGCTGTCCTTGAACCTGTGAACCTCCTGTCTCAGCCTCCCAAGTACTGGGATTGGAGGCATGAGCCACCACAACCAGCTTCACTTTCACTTAAAGTTATAATATCTTCAACTATTCTATAATCCTCTCCTATTATCCATCAATAATTAATTTTAATTCCAATCAGAGAAATCATTAAACAGAGATAACTACTACCTAGACATTTTTATTATCTTTTCCAGTTTCCTTTGAAATGAAGTTTCGAGTGGAGAGATTTGGTGTGCATTAGTGTAAAAGAATCTCGTTCTGTTACGCTGTTCTCATTCAGTTAACGAAGGCAGTGGTTACCTAGGATTTTCACAGACTGTGCAGACAGGCAGCAGGAGACTAACTGAATTTCTTGAAGGTCACAGGGTTCGACAGACAGAGACTTAACTATGTAATCCGTTCCCTCCCCGATGTCAGACAAGTGGGTCAAACGAAATAAACGCATCTTCTTCAGGCTCGTCAGACCTGAAGCTGCAAAAAGAGTGAAAGGAAATCCGTTAGGACACCAAGTTGATTTGATTTGAACATAGATTGATGGATTGAAAAGAAGGCAAAGAGGAATTGTACAGAGACCTTCCGCGCGCCTCCTGTAGAGAGACCTCAAGTTACAAAGCGTCAAAGAGAGTTGTTTTCCTTTAAACTCTCACTTTCCAGTCTCCTGAACCATTCATTCAATAGTCACTTCTGTGGAGGCCATGCTCTTAGTAGTGTGAGAACTGTAGTATTTTTAGTCTGTATCAATGTATACTCTAATCATAACTGTTTTTCACGAACAGTCTCCTGGGAGCACTTAATCCCCTCAAAAGCTTAGATGAGGCTGAGTTCAAAGGGGCAGCAGGGGGACCCCGTCTCCTGGAGTGCTTCTAGTGCTGCCATCAATGGCCTCAAAGAGCCAGTCTGATGCGTACAATACAGAGCGTCTAAGGCAGCAAGTTTCAAAAGGAAAAATCTGGAGCGGTCAGCCGAGGTGGTGTTGCTGCTGCTGCCGGAAACGTGATGCCTTAAACCTGGGAAACTGAAGCAACACTCTTTCTAGATTCTAAAAGACATTTCCTCATGGGACAGCAAATTTCAGATCAGATGCAGCTGGTTATTAAGTTACCAGAAAAAGCAAAATACGTCACATGGGTTTGAGAAAGTGGCTCCTTAACTTATGAAGGATTTCTTTGAGCCAGGCATGGTGGAGCACCCTTGTAATCTCAGTACTTGGGAGGCTGAGTCAGGAGGATCGCAGATTCAAAGCCAGCATCAGCAACTTAGCAAGACCCTGTTTCCAAATTAAAATAAAAAATAAAATAGGGTGAGGGGTGTATCTCAGAGGTAGAATGCCCCTGGGTTCAATCCCCAGTAACACACACACACACACACACACACACACACACACACACACACCACACCACACAAAGAATTTCTTGGATCTGGGCATAGTGGCGCATGCCTGTAATCCCAGTACTTAGGAGGCTGAGACTGGAGGATTACAGGTTCTTGGCCAGCCTCAACAATTCAGCAAGTCCCTCCACAACTTAGTGAGACCCTGTTTCAAAACAAAAAATAAAAAGGGCTGAGGGTGTATCTCAGAGGAAGAACACCCTTGGGGTCAATCCCCAGTAACACACACACACACACATACTTCTCGGAAGAGTAGCTGAAGTAATGATGTAACTGCCAAAGTGGCTTCTGGCCAGGAAAAGCATGTTCTCTTTGAGGTTCAACCTAGGTCTGATTCCT